>QVRM01003673.1:0-64875 GCA_003439945.1 Dermanyssus gallinae | reverse complement strand
ATTGGGTACGAGAACCGAGTACAGAGCCTCGTACGATAAGCGCGAGGGGTCTTGGGCCGCCTGACACCTATGCAGATTTACCTATAATATGCTGATTATTGCAAGAGATTTTGTATAGATCGCGCCACCGGATAGCTGCCTTGCCCGTCACCTGCGAACTAGGTCTGGGGACGCTTTAGTCGTCTTTTAGCGACGTCTAAAAGACACCTGTTGTGGCCCTAGCGGACGTGGTCGTTGCGTTACTGTTACCTTGTAGACTGTACGCTCCTGCTGACTGGCGTTTCGCTCTTAAGCTGGACTTGGGCTGGTCTCTCATGGGATGGTGTTCTGCCGGCACCTCCGAGCTCATTGCACCTTGACCTTGTAGCCGCGTAAGGCCCCAAAGGAACCAGCCAGAGGTGATACTAAGAAATCAAGCGGCATCTAAACAGACTCAGAGGCCGTCTCCTCTTATCTGGACACCCAAGCAGGAGTAGGCACTCCTTGCCTGGTTGTAAATCCTTGCTGAGATCGATAATGTCGGCGAAATCAGACGGCATTCATCGATCTTAGCATTGGTTGATAGAGCGATCCTCCTCGTGTTGCGGAGTCGCGGGTGCACATGGGAAGGAGACTATAAGTGATAACAGATAAGTCTGCTTTACCCTTACGGTTCCTATTATGTAAACTCTATGGTCAGTCTAGGAGGCTGAAAAAGAAACGCGTTGCGCCAAAATCGATAAGGCCTGCTGTTCAATAAGGGAGAAGGGGCTGGACGCGCCTCAGCTGGCCACCCGTAGACATGGGCGCGTATGAAAACGGGTGGCAACCTGGGTTACTTGTATCCAACTACTGGTGAAACAGTAAACTAACAAATAATAAAAAGTATATAACAGACGTAACTGGGCTACAAGTGGGTTTATAAGACGTAACAAAAAGACGATATAGAGATAAGGATGATGGGACACTCATCATCCATATCCTGTTTGCTCGAACCAAATCCAGTTAGCTGAATACAGGGCCTCCCAAGCGAAACTCGCGCGAGTACACAAGCGAGGACTTATCGCCCAAGAGTAAGCCTCAAGCGTGGACGGAGCTCACAGATAGTAGTTGCAGGGACGTTAAGACTTGCCCTATATGATTGTTATGTCGCAGCGAGCTGCCAGTTGCATCGGCGGTCTTTGCACTTTCTTGCCCGGTGGGCGGTCGCTGAGTGTTAAAATTGTATATAATGGTGATTGTATTGTAATTATTGTACCATCTTGATTGTTTATATCGAGGCTCCGGAGACATCCGCCTAGGCTCTCCCCGGATGTTGCCGTAGGAGGTTGTCCACAATTATCTTTCCGGCACGGCCGGGGAGGGGCAGGGGGGAGTTTAACCTGGGTTCGAAAGACTCCACGGTAGAAAAAATCGAGCGGGCCTGAAAAAGGCTGATTACGGCCTAAAGGATGTCTTCTCCGAAGTAGTGAAGATGTTTGTAAAAAGCCGGCTCGCGCCTGGAGCCCTTAAGAGTATGGGGCGGGCAAAAGTGGAGACCGCGAAGACCTTTAAACAGAAGAATTCCTCATCCCGCTGAATGCTAAAATGCCTTCTACACAATGAACTGGAGTAGTTGTAAAGAGGAAGGGAATTTCCACCGACCTCCATCGAATGATTCTACCGTATCTGGTCACCGAAGTCTGATTGCAGGAAAACAGAGGTGCGAGGTTTAGCGCAGATATCTTTACAAACTCAATTTTAGGATCTGTGCTCTGGAATCTAACTTTCGACGTGGTGCTCTAGATCGATAATATTCCGAATGGGGTAAAGACGATCTTGGCACTCATAGTGACGGCTAGGGCCGAGACAGCCCTAGAAAGCGCCGCCAAGAAAGTCAACCCGAATGAACGAGTGCATGTAAAGCCACCATTTTAAGCTCGCATCCGAAAAGGCTAAAGACGATGTACCTAAGAGAACGGAGAACGAAAAGAAGTGTACGACTCGTGATGGTGGGCCACCCGATAGAAATCAGAAAGGAGATACTTACTCTAGGGGTCATCCTGGATACCTCAAACTCATCCCGGATATGAGAATTACGGGGTAGGCGCAAAATATGTGCCTGAAAGTACCAAATGGGTCTCCCTGAGCATCGAGCCGAACGGATCTTCCCGCTAAAACGTCGGACGACTCAACCCAATGTTCGCAATATATCCCATCAGGACCATCAGTCTTACTCTCAGGTAGCCCGCGCAAATTATACAGAATTTTTCATTGTAAATGACAAATTCAAGTGGTTCTGCTTCAAAATGAGCGATTGCTCAATAATTAGAAATGGTACGAGGGCAATTGCGTTGAGCAAAAAAACAGTAAAGTGCTGTCGCAACTGACCGTTTGTCATCCGTCCAACGGCGAACAAAATTAGGGGCACTAAGGTCAGCCCGACGGACGCTGGCGATCAGAGGAAGCCGCGCATACCGGACGGTTCCGTTCGAAGACCTCCTGGTCTTTGCCATGGAGACTAGATATGTTGCCAGAACGGCGAGATGTCCTACTGTACGACATAGGTGCTGACCAGACACGATCATTCTCTAAATGATAAAGATAAGAAAGGGTAACAGTGACATCTACAGAGTTCTCATAGTTGCATGGAGCGAAGGTTCCACCGCTGTGAAAAGATTTTCTAGTGCCAGGCTGGCAAAGGGCCACGGCCACGTAAGCGTGAAAAGAGGCGACAAACTAATACATTCATGGGGATTCTAGAAATGCCGGAAGGTGAAGGTCCAAGGAATACAACCGTCGAGACGAAGTTCGCATAAGGGAGAGGGGACAATGGGAGGGTTCGCAGCTGAGTTTTTGGGGTTTTGACAAACTTGGATTAGTTCTGGTTTGTCTGGACGACCCAAACAGTGGTGCCTGAAGATAGGGTAGGCAGAGGAAACGATGACGTCAAGCGACGCCGAGACGCTTCTTCCGTGGCTTTGAGTAAGAGGGCTAAACCGGAGAAAAGAGATCTGCGGCTTATCTGAAGCACCGTCTCAATCTCGACGTCCAATGCGGGAACGCGGGATCTGTCCGGGGTACGCTGTTGAAGTGGCCCAAGCCCACTCTTCACGAGGTGGAGTAATATTTCCCGTGCACACGTTCCCCGGAGACAAATGTTGCTCCACTAACATTTTGAATAAAACTAGATACCAAATATAGAGAGAGAGAGAGAGAGAGGAGAGATAGAGAGAGAGAGAGGAGGAGAGAGAGATAGAGAGAGAGGAGAGAGAGATAGAGATAGAGAGAGAGATAGAGATAGAGAGAGATAGAGAGAGATAGAGAGATATAGATATATATAGAGATAATAGATAGATAGAGAGATAGAGATAGATATATAGATAGAGAGATATATATATATATAGATATATAGATATATATATATATATATATATATATATATATATATATATATATATATATATTATGCTTGTATTCCAAATTAAGTCAGGTAATTTAAACTGGAGGCAAGCGTTGTCTTGGCGTTTGCAGAGGAAACGCCTGGCATCTATTTTAGGGCGCCCATGGAGTGAAGTAACATGTAATAAATAATAAAATATAGTAATTGTACACTGTTTGATAGATTGCACCTATCCAAGACTGTGCATTAAATGTAGGAGTTCGAGTCGGAAAACCCATCGAAATGCACTCTTGCTGCCGTGCAAAGCCACCAATAATAACAGAGAGCGCTCGAGAGCGGAACAAGGGCTGACCGAGTTGGCCCAGAAGCCAACGTCGACAAGTTGCTTCGCTGTAGCACCGCGTATTCCAAACGTTCCAACTGTTTTTTGGCTTCGACGGTTTAAAATTAGCATTTATTGCAGTCTTTTGGGACAGAGGCTTGTTAGACAAATGGATGATCGTCATTTTCAATATGTTTCGGCGTTGTTTGTTGATTGTCGGCGTCTTCGATAGATGCCCGTTTCACAAGCGCTGGTCGCGTTGTTACTGTTGTTGTTGTTCGTAGTAGTAGCAGTAGTTATTGTTGTTGTTGTTATTGCTGTTGATTGGTCTTGTTGTTGCTGCCATTGCTACTCTGTTTATCCCATCGTGTTACTGTCGTTATTAATCTTGTTGCTATAGTATCACCACCGCTCGCGTCGGACGAGCGTTGCCTCACAAAGATTGTCAGCGTACTTCTCAATGCAACCAAGAAGCTAGAACGCTGAGAAGCTGTAGGAATCGACCAAACACATTGTACGACAATTTATCTGGTAGATATGGTATACACGAGTATGCGTATTTTTTATTTGCGTTTATTGCGCAGCCGATTTGCCGCTTCACACAACTGAATGGAAATCGGCTGAGATTAGCATAGTCGCTATAGGCAAGTGGCGAAAAGTGTCGCATGCTGCACTGATCACCGTAGTAGCGGCCAGACTAGTAGCATAAAATAGTAGTAATAGGAGTTGAAATAGCCTAAGCCCCCACTGAATTAATTGTCTACGGGCAGGGTTGGGGGTTGGGCAGCATGAAGGGCATATTATTGAGTGTGGGGTTTGGCTAGACGAACCAGCAGCACTGCCGGGAACTGAAGGCGCACAATCGGCAGGACTGGGAAGTGCAGGAGGTCCAAAATTTACCTGTCTGCAGCTGGCCCACATGCGTAGGCACACGTCTCGACAAGTAGGCTGGCGGGAATTGCCAATTCAGTTGCCTCTTCACACCGCTCTCTTGATCTTTATTCATCTATCTTTCTATGTGTGTGTGTGTGTATTCCAGTACCTTCAGCTCTATCGTTCGCTGCGAGCAACAGACGACCAGCGGCGTCCGTGTCCCCCCTCCCGTTCGATGGTCGCTTGCCACGGGCGCGACACTGAAATCTAGTGTTGAGGCGGAGGTGCATTGCACGCTGCATGGGCCTTTGCCCGTTTGCCACTGGCTCGGCTGTCCACTGCCCGTCCCATCCGGGAACGCAGATACGGTGTCACTCCGTCTCTGTGTGAACGCAATTGCTGCTAAATTCCAGTGTGCAAGGCTGGACGTTTGTTGCGTTTTATCTCAGCGTTGTACAACAATGGCATTGTCAATCGTTACGTTAAATAATGACGGGTGATAACGGGGCACCGTAATGTGTGCATGTGGGGAGGGGGCACGCATCCACACGCGTCTTCACCGCCCCCGCCTTCCCACGGTGGAGAGAGCGAAGAGGATGCGTGCCCGCTACTGGTGGCGTCGAGGTTGTGTCGTGCATAGACTTCTAGGCAGGCTAACGGAAAGAGGACGGCGTAATAATAATAATAATACTAAGAAAGTTACTTTTTGCTATTTTACATTGACACTAAGTTAGTACTGGTTGTGAGCGATTGTGCTAAGCAGAGTGATACGAAATAAGCAGGTACGTACGTTCAGACAAGTGGCTAAGAAGGAGTCTACTCGGCAAAGGCAAACTGATTGATTGTTAAATGGTGAGTGCTTTAGCGCTTATATTCTATATAAGGGGATTTAACATTACAGTCGCATGTGAACAGAAAAGGCGCATTTTTTAGGGGTGCAAAACCTACCGGGGGCATTAGCGTGTTAATCACGAGGTTATTGAGCCAATACGCAAAAAATGCAAATATCCTAACACTATATATATATATATATATATATATATATATATATATATATATATTTATATATATGTATATATATATCGTGTTAGAATATTTGCATTTTTGCGTATTGTAAGATAACGCCAAGTGAGGCTAAGTAATGTAATTGGAAACGAAATTAACTTATGCCGAAAGTAACCGCAATACCATGTATGCTGCAACGGGCAATGTTTTGGCAAAATCGTTACCACTTGATTTTACGGCCAAGCTTGAATTTTTAAATTGTTTGTGTGACACTACTGTAGCGTGTTGCAGTACATTGTCGAGGACGTTACCCTAATAGTCAGCAGTTAGCGGTAAGCGAGCAGGTTCGAACAAGCCTGGTGGAGCAGTGGTGGTGAGCACACGGCCGAAAATGACAGGAGGCCACTGCGGCCTGCCACTCTGCGCCGGCCATATTCAGGGGGTGTTCAGCAGAAGCAGCAGCAGCAATACCTCTCGTCTCTAGCAGAAGAGAAAGCAGGAAAAAAGAAGCAGGAAGCACCAATGACAGCAACAGTAGAACAAGCACCAGCAGCAACATCAGCAATAGCAGAATCAGCGCCACCATCGTAGGCCGTAGCAACAGCGATCGCTATCCAGATTGGCAGAAGAATTGCCGGAAGAACAGAGTACGCGTGCCGGATACGCACAGCCTTGATGGTAAGAGGCTTAGGCTAAGGTAAGCTCTTCTGGTCATTAAAGCATCCTGTGTATCTTCTGTTTTTCTGTCTGGCTGTCTGACTGTCTGCCAGCCGGTCAGGGACGAAAGCCGACCAGCGTAGCCTGGAGCGGACGGCATCGTGGTTTAAACGGCTTGTGCCGCAGGTCACTGTCCTCCACCCTTTTTTTAATCCGGTACTTTTCCTCTTTCTCTTGTTATCCTTCCTCTGCTTGTTTCTATTCTTCTGTTTCATTCCAATTACTATTTTCTATTCTTAGGTAGTACCCGCCTCTTTTTTGAATTCCTCTTTTTCCTAATTTTCTTCTCCTGTTCCAGTCTCCTTATCTGCCCTCTTAGCTGGCCGATGACGTTTTAACGCGAAGCGGTGCAGCGCTGCGCGAAGCCACAAACAAGCGCAAAACAGCTCTTGGTCGCCTAAATTCAGCTTAGCTACTGTCTGTATTGCTATCTATATACGAAAAGAAACTGGAACGAGGCAGGCGGGTCTCTAACGCATGCCGCGTCCAAGACCGTTGGACTGCCGTTAGCAAGAACTCATCGTGAAACGGCCCGCTTTGCAGAAGAAGGTTGTCCCGTTTCACCAGGGCAATGCTCCTGCACACAAGTCCCGGCAAGCATCGGCAAAACTGGCCCAACTGAGGTTCGAACTTATTGAACAACCCTCCTATTCTCCAGACCTGGCCCCCTCTGATTATTTCCTCTTCGGACATTTGAAGAATAGTCTCGGTGGAAAGCGTTTTTCCAGCAATGAAGAGGTTAAGGCTGCTGTCAATGCCTATTTTCAGTCTAACGACGCGGAATTCTACTCAAGAGGTATGAAAGCTCTGAAATCTCGGTGGGAAAAGTGTATTGAGCTTCTCGGGGAGTATATCGAATAAGAAAAATTTAAAAACATGATTTGGAAAATTCTCGGTTTTCATTCTAAGAACTTATTGAACTACCTGTATATATCGCAGTCGCGATTTTTTTATCTCTCTCCTTACACCTCCCTTGATCACCTTTCTCACGGAGGCCTCTTCTTATTCTTTCTGTGCGTTACCCATATCTTCGTATCTAAGTGTGCGGCTCCAGCTTCTGACAAAATTTGTCTTTCTTTAATCTCTTTACCCCTTCTGGTGGCATATATATTGCACGATATGATAGGGTCAGTGTATATTTATATATATATATATTTCGTTTTCTCGAGATCTCTCACTCCAGTCTGAGAAAAAGGCGAGTTAGAAAAAAGATAGAAGAAAAGGAGACAAAGCAGCGAACGAGAAGAAGCAGAAGCCACAGTATCTGAATTAACGCGACAGGCTTTGGCGCGTGAGCCGTGAGTTCGCCGTCTCAGTCACACGTTCACTATATGGCTGCTCACGCTGCTGCTGCTGCGGCTGCAATGACTACATTATGCACGATTCTACCTATCTATTTATCTATATACCTTCCTACCTTTCTATTGGCCTAAGCACGTAAATGGCCGTTTAACAACAGTGGAAAGAAGACGTCTACCTGTAGTAAAGAGAAGCCGTAGTCGCAGCGACAGCAGTAGCTCCTGCGATCTATCCAGAGTAGCCATCCAAGCAACTCACAGCCACATTAAGCCTATAGCTACCGCGCGAAAAGACTACCCACGCCAATGAAAATGAGACCCCCTCCGGCAGCAACCTCGCCTCACACGACTAGCTTGAGTGACTATGCCTCGAGATAGCACGCACAGTGGGCAGAGGGCGCAAGAGGGATATATATGTATATGTATATACATATCGTACATTCAGGTATATAAACACACATCGTTATACATATACGCACACACTCATGTCCATAATGAGATATACATATAAAGTGGACCGTCATATCCATGATCGGATGAAAGCATACGATAAGGAGATTTTGCCAGTGTTTTTATTCCCCGCCGCGTCCGACGAGCGACAGCAGAAAGAACGGCATCACGATTGGCGCCGACGGTTATGATGATGGCTATCACAATGACTACTACGACGACAACAATGACGACGAGAACAACAACAACAATGACGACGAGAACAACAACAACAACAACAACAACAACAATGACGACGACAACAAGAACAACAACAACAAGACAACCAAAAACAGCGACAAGGGCGGAGGCGGTTGCAGCTAAGCTCGAAGACATCGTAAGGCGCAGCAGAACGACGACAGATAATGGGCCACTTTATATAAGATGTCTTCGGCTGCATTTCATCGCCGCTACCGCTCCTGTTGCCTGCGCCTCCTGGCGCGACGCTATCCTACGCTACAGGGCCACAACGACTCTCGGCCGCTCGTTCGAGCTCGAGCGTCCAAACGAGCACTTGATGCACTCCCCCATGCCTCCACGGTCGCCAGTGTCGAATCCCCATTCTGATACTCTCCCCACTGATAACTTGCCTTGCGTCGTTCACCGGCCTGACTCGACGCTGACGCTATAAGGGGAAGAGCTTCGCATAAATGTATATATGCATACTTTCTCATACTAACATATGCATGTGTACGAACGTATCTTGTGGCCTGGCCTAAGTGCCTCATATATATATATATATATATATATATATATATAAGAAATAGTCTTAATCAACCGCTTAACTTGCACTTAATAATATTTCTCTAATTGGACGCTGCTGTTAAAACCTGCTTAGCAATTTTGCTCTAAAGCCTATTTAGAGGCTGTAGCGGCTCTGTTTCAGTCATGTCCGTACAATATACATCTGTACCCCGATGTGACCTCATGAAGTGCTTTGCATACGCTTATTGTTTTGTGAAGACCACGAATCACAAAAGTCAAAATTATGTAACCAGATGCCACTTCTCAGAATCCAAATGCTTGAAGGCGCTTCATGTTATCGCGCGTTGTGTCGGGAAACGCTACATCCACTTTTGCAAACTGTTCCCTTTGCCCTCGGGGAACTATCATGTATTTTGCCATCTTAGACAGATAAGTTTGTACGAGCTATAGTCGGGCTGGTGGCCACAAGCAGGCGAACCGATCTTGGCATGTACGACGCATATCACTCTCTCGAACCCTCCTAAAAGCTAGTCTTTATTCTGTCAAGTAATGCGAGGTTTATGCCTGCTAAGTGCGACCAAGGCTCCTGAATACCGTATTTGTGCTCAGCTTAAACTAAAAAGATTGATGGCTACGCTAAAACGTAGTTTGCGTGGCACTAAAATGCTGTGCAACGAAACTGTATTTCTGGAAATTAATTTTGTAAGTTTCTTCCAGATATTTATCAATCTCTTTTTCCGGAGTATAGAGACACGAGCTCCAGTTAGGAGAAGTGCCGAATAAACATAACAGTAACAGCCGATGTTAGAGCTCGGAGCTTTTTGTCATTGTTAAATTATTTTGGGTTCAGTCCTGTTTCAAAATCACAACCCCGGCAGGCTCTCATGCATCGACAGGAAGCCGGAAATCTCTGCGGCATTACTCCGTAGCATGAAGTTTTTTTCAAAACGACTCTCAGCTGGGGCATTTCATACATTCGTGATGTATTCGCAAGGGCTCGTCTCATCTAACTTTCGTTCAGGCTTGCTACAGCCGCTGGCCCCGGGAGTGATTATGACTCTTTTTCCAGAGTGTTTACCCGTGTTGAGCGCAAATTATGCGTGTAGCGGGTACCTTCTTTGCAAAAAGAAAGTTGGTTAGATGTGTAAACTCCCTATAGTCACATTTCCAAAGTCTATTAATTATGGGGAGCAAGGTATACAGTATGTACAGTATGTGGCAACGAATGTATATTGTCATTTTGTCGTGATTATGGTAAATGCTTCCGAATCCGAACCGAAAGATCTGGAGTACCGGTCAGAATGCCTTAATAGGAATAACAAGAAAAGACAAATTCGACCGTGGTCTCGCAACTCAAGCCGTGCTATCTTGGCATCTGACCGGTTACGTTGCATATGAAAGCGGGTCGCCGAGATAACAAGCAGAGCCAAGATACGACAGTAATCAAGCAGAGTTTGCCTCTCCTGGATGATCGTACTCACCTTGCGCATTGTTTTTATCTAGCTTATATTTCTGTCAAGTTAGTTATTGCCGACTTGGTTCTTAATGGATGCAATCAAATTGTTGCACATTAAATCAACTGTAGATGTGCAACATACATTTTTTCCAAGCGCATAAGCAACATATAACTAGCCGTGCGTTGTGTCGTTCTGCCACTACCACGACCGGGAGATCGCTACCGAGTTGTGAAACGAGCAGCTAGTATAGATGATAATCGCTTTATGTCGTGTTTGTCATTTGCCTATTAGTAGGGTACTTGGTCACTCTGCCAATTAGGATGGCTCCTCGCTCTTGCATAGGTGTCTGTTTATGCCTCAGGATGTTTGTTGCAGCCCCACTGGCAGCTAAACCTCCGTATTTTCCAAGAGCAATCTTTAAAAAAAATGTCCGATGAAGCCCATTTCAGTCTGAACGAAGTGTGAATCAACAAAATTGTTGCATACGGGTAACCTAGAAACCTCACGTGGTTCACAAAAAGCCGTTACAGGTGTCTTATGTGACATTTAGTGCGGCTTCTGGCCTAAAGGGATCATTGAACACAACCGTTGTCACTTCACGGTGACACGGCGTTATCTTAACAAGATCCATAATTGTCTTTGTATCACAGAGTGAATGTCGATGCAAATAGTGCTAAGGCAAATGTGATCGATACCGCACCGCGGTATGTCCGGCGCTTCTGTCCATAGCGGAATTAGCAAAGCGCTAGATTGTTGTCGCAAATCATTTTGTTGTAACATAAATACATTTATCCAGCCCGGGTGGTTATAAAATAAATATATAATTGTCGTTGACCAAATTTGAACGGAACCGATGTGAGTGAATTGTGCTCCCAACAAAATGACATTACAAGCCACACAGCCGGCGAGACAATTGGGCCTTTAAAGATGAAGTGTCCGGCTATCCTGCGTAGTGGGTACATTTACTGGGTTTAAGTATCCCGCGATTCAACGCCGTTAGACCGTTCTTGTGGGGTTTTCTGAAGATAAAAGTA
Organism: Dermanyssus gallinae; assembly: GCA_003439945.1. Lineage (NCBI taxonomy): Eukaryota > Metazoa > Arthropoda > Arachnida > Mesostigmata > Dermanyssidae > Dermanyssus > Dermanyssus gallinae. The sequence continues at coordinate 53,614 of QVRM01003673.1, read as the reverse complement.
TTCGCTAATAAGTCCACTACCATTATCAAACTTTAGACCAAGATTGAAGCGTACATAAATGTAATGCATTTATAAGTAAAAGTACTATAAAATTGAATGTCACGTATACGGTATATAACAACTGAATAAAGTTAACACCTTGCCGATATTGTATTTGACTAAAAATTGCATTATATCTATACCAAAAATATTTTCTTTTTGTTTAAAAAACAGATACCTTAAAGTTACTGAAAATATCATAGGCCACATTTAAACACCCTATGTAACTAAAGTAGGAATAATAGCCGCGCTCTTTCATGAGCGTCATCATTAATTACAGTATCTATTTCGAGTAGCACAATATATGCTGCCTAAAGGTGTTTTAAAACAAATTTGGTATGGTACGACACGCAAATACGTTCGTACTAGACCTAACGCAGAGTGGCGTTTGACTGACATAACCAGTATCGAGCTACACAACGCCTCTGCTTGCATACAGGTTCAGGTTAGAGCTCGCATGTTTTTGTTCCCACATCCGGCTTGCCAAGTTCACTAGGCCTAGGGCTTCCGTCGCTGAGCAGTACTGTCACACCGCGAGAGTTACTACCATCTACCATCTACAATGTTACTGGGCCGCCGTTTCGCTTTGGTTCGGCCGAGTCGCTAAATTTAGCCGCCATGACCAACACGTTGAACGATGCCAGTATGGACTGGCCTGGCGTTCGGCGGCGACGACGACGACGACAGGTTGTGGGTGCGTTAAGTCACATTTGACTACGATGGCTTATTCACCAAATAAGTCGGGAGTTGTTCATCACGCGGGCTTCGCGCGGGTCTACGAGTCTCACACGATTCTGTGGAGTTTGACGGCATCAGTAGCCTGCGCTGCAAGTCTTTTGTTTTTCTACGTCTTCCTTGCGCAGTGCACGTCTGACTGCATTTTACGGCTTCGTCACGTACCGGTAAGCGGGCCTAATTTAGGCTGCCCCTTTGCTGTTTAGATGACGAGCGTACCAAATTTTGTCAATAGCCCACCAAGCTAACGAGGGAACAGTCAACTAGTTCTCAATCAATGTTGTCCTTGAAATCTTTGCACACATACACACACACACACACAAAACAGGATATTGTGTCTGTTTCTGTGCTCATGGCCTAGAACTTTATGAGTACCGAGAAATGTGCGTCAATGTAGATAAAATGGCTTATCAGCTACAGAGGGCTGCATATATTGCCAGACATTTCTGTTGATAATTGCTAGACATATCTGCTGCAAGTTGCTGCAGTGAACACGATAACGAGGACGAACGAACGAACAAGTTCATAACATCGCAATAATCCCTTAAAGCTAATTTCTTTCTAATGTTCACTTTAATGTGGGCTACATTTACTTCAACAAATAAGTAAACAGCTGTAAATCGCGCTAATGCTTATTTTCAACAGTATTCCAGGAACCCAGTACGGCGTACTGGGATCCTGAACTAATTCTGAATGGCCGAAAACGGCGGAAGTGGTTAACTACGTTTTGTTGAGCTCATTCACTAAGAGAGCATGGGGTCCCCCGTGCCTAATACTAACCCCGGTTGCATCGACACGCTTGTAAGTGAATTTGTTGATTCTTCATCTTCAAATACGAAAAATTGAGATATTTGCAATGTTCACTAATTTTAAAGAAACTTTCACAAGCAACCCCACTGTTTATATTTAATCATAATCCAACATTTTCTTCAACTTTCGACAGCTTTGGAGGGTCATGTTATCCGAATCACTCAAACCGCGTTTAGTCAGAGACCTGTCGCGATAACCACGGGAGTGACACCATGATGACAGCAACATCACCAGCGACAACAACAAGAATAGCAGCAAAGACAACAACAAGAAAAAAGATTACAACTATAGCAACAACCACCAATTAAGACCAAATACATACAAGCTCGAAACGGGAACGTCTCTCATCAGCGCATGGGGGGAGGTATGTACTTCTTTCCGTGTCGAACGCAGTTGTCGCCCACGTTTACAGCCGTTCACAGACAAACTTTAGCTAGCTGTGTCACTGAGAAGACAAACGAATCCTGGAAGTAGGCCGAAAGACGAACTGTAGTTCGTTGCCTGGACGGGCAGGAACAGGCACAAAGGCGGAAGGGAGGATTACAGCTCCGCACAGATGGCTGTACAGGAAGCGAGACTCAATATACCTCAGGTACACGGAGGTGCACGCAGTAAGAAGGTCCGCGTGCATTGGTCGGGTGCGATGGCCCACAGCTACACACACACACACACACAGACGCACACAAAGTCTATGCTTGACCTTCGTACGTCGCAAGTCACCATATGAGGCGCCCGCTATGCTGGACGCATACCATCCTGAATAACCGACTTTGTCTTCTTCTTTTTATTCTTCTTCTGCCACTACCCCTAGCACTATAACTTATACTATTCTACAGCTGCCATCGGCTGTGATCTCTCTAACTACTCGGGGGTACTTACTATTCAGGTGTGCGAAGGATAGTGGCGACATTGTTACCGACTTAAATTGGCAGTTCGAGTGTATGTACGATGATCTCTGTATCATTACGTACAGAGATCAATGCGATCCACGTCCACTTCACCGTTTGGTTTTGATCATGTGATATGTTACAGCATCCCAACATCCCCTCTCCCCCCCACAACCTTGTTTTGTATGGACGACGGTGTTGGCTGGTTTGTCGAGCTTGCGTATTTATTTTGCACAGCTTCCCCACGTGTTTTTGTCCGGTGTGACGTTGTTCGCTTCTCTGCGTTTGCTCCTCCGTGTGACGTCGTCGGGTCTTCTCCGCTGTCGTTGACCGTGCGATCTCCGATGCCGCGAGCAAGTTTTACACTCGCAACGGACAGATGTGTTCAGCCTAGCGCTGCTAGGTATAGTAAACAGCTGAGCATTAATCGAAGTTACAACTTTACTAGTTGCAACGTTGGTAGCAAGCCTTATACGATTCTACACTTTGGCCGTGTCGCTCTATCTACATCAACATTTTTCGCAAAGCACTCTGCGGTCAGCTAATACCAGCCAAGCAACAAATGGGTACGTGTTCTAACCCAATATTGCCTACAAATCTGACATAGCGCAAATGCGCACGCAAAAAAAATCAGAGGCGCGCAAATACAGACATGTAGCTATCGTTAACATAAAACTAACACTTCGAGGAGTCGCAATTGCCATAGCCACTAGCTGATAGCCTTTGGCGCCCAAGCCGTTTGCCTAACCATTTGAGTGTCAGAACCGGTTCCGGCACACAAACAATCGGACGCATACATTTACCACGTTTCCTGTTGCAAAGGCTAGCTAGGTGCAAACAAACTGATCTATGATTCTCTACACACGAAATTCGTAGGTTGAGTATTCACCAATGTCGGCAGCGTGCAATCTTGATGACTGTTAGCTACGTGGGCATGTGGCGACGTGGTCTAGGGGACTAGTGCGCTAGTTATGGTTGTCATCTGCCGGGGTGTCGCCGGTTCGATCCCTGTTGTTGATCGAATTTTCTTTAAGGGATGCTCATTGAGAATGGATGATAAACCATACCGCTGAGAGTCAGCGGTATGGTTTAGTATTATTACAGTTTAGTATTATTATTATCATTATTATTGAGAGAAATAATTTTATCACTCTATGTCCACCGCGGAAGTCTCGTGCTCGTAGTCGATCTGTAGCGTCCGACTTAAGTCCGAACGCGATTGGCCCGTTGCATTGTGCTGCACACTCTTTGACGCCAAGACACTCGTGATATTAGTATTTATTTTTATTGTACCATATCTAGTCTTTCATTGTAGTAAAAAAGCAAGCTCATTTGGCACTTAACTAATCCTTAGCATAGGTGTCGTATTTCTATTAACCATGAAACAAACTGCGCTGCCTACTTGAGATGAAAGTCGAATCGTTAAAAAATAATAGACCGCAAAAAGAGCAGTAGACGAGCCTTGTAGTCAATTCGCGTTTGCTTCTACCAGGGCCCGCTAAAATAACAATATATATATATATATATATATATATATATATATATATATATATATATATATATATATATATATATATATATATATATATATATATATTTGTCGCAGTTTAAAAGCAGTTCAGCAGTGTTGCTTGTGTTGTATTCACAAATCATATGTTTACTCCGAAAATGCAGTAAAGCGTTTGTAAAGCAAGAACCTCAGTACTACATTAAAGGCCAAAGCTATATTTCACTACGAGTATACGTGTAAATATATACACATAGGAACAATGGCTGATGAACCCGAACACATACGTATCCATCGTACGCGTTCTTTAGCTTAAGGCTATCCTTATTTCCAAGCAATCAGATTCGTTTTCATCCTGTTCTAAATCAGATTATTAGCACAGGCACATTAATCCTTCGTACAACTGCCTGATAGCGTACCGAAGAAGATGCCCGAGGGAGTTGTACAGCAACCGTGTTGTACAGCTGAACGTCCTGTTTCCTTCTGCTGAAGTAATCGCCGCTCCCGTTTGTTTGGCCAGATTTAGCTGCTGGTCGAAAGCTTTTCTGGCCCGCCGGTAAAAGTTGTCTATGGCCGGATATAGGTTGGAGACGTGGCGAGACCCGGGAGGAGAGCCCACTTTCAAGACCACGAACCGACGGCGGCACGAAAAGGGCCCCAAAAGGCTCAGCGGGCTGCTGCGGTAGCTCTCAATCTCTGCGAGCAGGCTGTCACAGATTGAACACTTCCTGGGGCCGGTGATGATGCCAGTGTGAGCTGGCTAGCCAAGGGACCTCTATCTTAGAGACACCGACAGACATGCCGACGACATATCACACCCTGACTCGTACACACACAGGTAGTAGAGATATGAAGCTTTCCTCCGACAGGGTGGTGCGACACGGAAAATGACAGGGCACATGGCAGTTATTATATATATCACGATGCTAGTGCTTGTCGGATGTGTTTTAAACGCCTGTGGTTAAGCCAGAACGCGCAGTGAGACGCGTGTATCCATTCGTCAATATTCAATGAACGTCTTACAATGATTTAAGGCAGTATTGTTAACTGTACAGTGTTGCTGTATAGTTTATTTTCCGTATAATACATTAGGTATATGTTACACACATCAACTAGCTAAGCCAATGCGCATTGTGACTGTCACGTGTCCGTTTCGATGAGGCCAGGGCGAGACCACTTCAGGAGTGTGCCCCGAACGGAGGCAGCGTTTTCACGTTGTATGTCAAGATCCAGGCGTTTTTTAAAAAAAAGGACGATGACCTGTTATCACCGGATGACAGTGTTGCTTGATATTTTTATTTTTGTTGTTGTTGTTGTTGTTGCTGCTGTTATTTGTTGTTGCAGCCGCTATTGTCGTTATTTGTGTTATTGTATTAATGTTCATCCGTGATGCTAGTCTACTACTGTTGTGTCCAAATACGAGTAAATTGCTCTAAAATGATCCCGTCGATCATACACATAAACCTGGCAAATACTATATTTACGTATTTAATTTGCAATTATTTAATATACAGCGTGAGGCAGAATTCACCGCTAAACGTGGTACGCCGTTGCGACTACGCTCTGTGGTCGCTGACAAGTTGACTATTGTAATAGCATATTTAAATTGATTCACAATGTATATACATAGTGTGTTCAAAACGTATCGCGACTTTTGTGTTTTTTCAAAAATTATTCATTTATTCATGAATATCTATTTTGTCCCCTTCAAAGTAATCCCCATGAGATATTATACACTTGTGCCAACGGTTTTTCCAATCTTCGAAGCACTTCAAAAAACCATTTTTTTTTATCTTGTTCAGCTCCTCCTTCGATGCCGTCTTTATCTCGTCAAGCGTAGCGTAACGTCGTCCTTTCATGGGCCTCTTCAGTTTAGGGAACAAGAAAAAGTCACAGGGGGCCAGATCTGGGGAATACGGTGGCTGCGGCATCATTAGTGTGTTGTTTTTGGCCAAAAACTCGCGCACAAGCAACGATGTGTGAGCAGGGGCGTTATCGTGGTGCAAAAGCCAATTTTTGTTCTTCCACAAATCCGGGCGTTTCTGGCGGATTGCTTCGCGCAAATTGCGCATAACTTGCAGGTAATATTCCTTATTGACCGTTCTACCCTGTGGCAAGAACTCATGATGCACCACGCCCCTGCAATCGCTAATCATTAATTTTTTCGTCTGTTGTTGAAGTGCTCGGGCGTCCGGCACGCTCTTCGTCGTTCACATCTTCTCGGCCTTCTGAGAACATTTTGTACCACCGATAAAGTTGCTTCGGTCCAAGGTAGCTTCTCCGTATGCCACAGTCAACATTCGGAATGCATCCGCGCACTTAATTTCGTTTTTCACACAAAATTTGATACAGGTTCTTTGATCCATTTTTTTGAATAGGTAAAAATCGAAGACGATCCAAAACACGTGCAAGCAAAGCAGCTGTCAACAATTAAGTGAACATTCAAAATGGCCGAGCTTGTCGGCATAAGTGAGAGACATGAGTACCAACATAACGCCACAAAAAATCGAAATTCGAATATACGTAACCCCATGAAAATTCAAAAGTCGCGATACGTTTTGAACACACCTCGTATATACATATATTTCCGCCAAAGGGCTGCCTGAGATCCCGTAGGAATAGTTATGTTCTTAATACTATTTTGATTAAAAAAACTTGATTTACGAGTATATATATATATATATATATATATATATATATGGTTCCGAGGGCGCATCGGAACAAGCGACATCGGAGGTGCCGCAAAAGCTTTGCTTTTTGTGGGGAGCCCGGTCTGCGCAGCCGAAATGCGCAGCTCATGGAAATGACTTCGAAACACCCTAGAGAGCCGGCCGACTTCGACCTGCCGACAAGACCACCTTACGCCGAGCCGCCCATAACTAGTGCAGAACCGGTCCGCAAAGCTGTGTGGACCTTTCCGACGAGGTCTACCGCAGGTATGGACAGCCTGCGGCCGCGCCATCTCAGAGACCTCCTTACCACGACTAATGCAAGTATCGCCAGCCGTCTACTGCGTGACCCAGGAAAAGTGGTTGACATCATCAGAAGTGGTACGGTACCTGAGGCCATCCGCCCTGTTCTTTTTGGTAGTCGCCTCATCGCAATCAAAAAGCCGAGTGGGTTGCTTCCACCAATCGTCATCTCCTCAGTCTTCGGCAGAACTGCGGCAAAAATCACTGTCAAACTAGAAGCAGGTCTCGTGCGCGAGAACTTGGGGCTCACCAGTTTGACTTCAATATGCCCAATGGCATTGAAGCTGCGGTACAAGAGTCTTTGTCACCAGTGCACATAATAATTTCGTCGTCGCCAAACTCAATTTTAATAACGTCTTCCTGCAGGTATGTCGTGACTACATACTAAAGACGACAGTACTAGTCGATTGGCCAGAGGCGGCCTCCCTGATTGATCAAGTATACAGATCCAGATTGGAAATCTCACTTAGTATGTGGCGGCGTGCAGCCGGACGACTTCCTTGGTTCGCCATTAGTGTGCTTAACCATTAAGAAACTGGTCGATTCGATCCAGTCTCCCTTAAACCTCTGGTAACTAAAGGATGGCACCATCGGGGAAAAAGCATCTGTGGTACAGGCAGACATCAAGAGAGTTGTTGATTTCGGACTGAAGAGTGGGCTTGAGCTCAACTCCTAGATGTGCGAACGTATTTACAAGGGCCAGCCTAACCTATCCGTATCCGAGGCACTCCTTCTCCCGGGTGAGAAGTCGTCGAGGCAGCAGACATGACGTTCCTAAGGTTCCCTCTGGGGTCGGCCGCCATTCGTTCGGAACTCGCAGGTAGGATAGAAAGCCTCTGCTCCCGTCTAGCCCGGCTAAGCCTGCTGAGTCCCCGCAGCGCGTACACTTTATTGAAATCATCCCTGGATTTAGGAATCGTCCATATCCTCCGCAGCGCTGACGTCGGAGCGAAGCAGAATCTTCTGTGGGACTTGGATAAAAGCCTAAACACCAGCCCCAGCGACCTTCCTAATTTAACTCCGGCCGACAACAACTGGGCTCAAGCCATTCTACCTCTTGGACTCGGAGGTCTGGGAATTCGCTATGCAGCAGACCTGGCCGCTAGCTGTCACGTTGCATCATTACAACCCTTAGAGGGTTCTGTCCGGCACACCAGCCCGTTCGTGGCCCTGCAGGCAGAAAATGGCTCCAAGTTATCCCTTCCTAAAACCATGGCACATCCGAGAGCCAACCAGCCTCCTAAGAAGCGATTGAAAGAGGAGAGAGATTCTCCTTTGGAGAAGGGCGCTTGCTCAGCTTGCCAACGAGTTTATTGCGCAAAGCAGCGGCAATAATGGGTACAACCTCAAAGATAAGCTCGACTGGTAGCGCTCCTCACAAGCCCTAGTGTAGTTAATCACATTCCCTTGTAACTTTAAAATATTAAATAATGCATTTCTTTGTTAGTAAATATTTACTTGGACTTGTTTAATCAGCAACTCTTCGCGCGTCTTTTTATTTATTGTATTTGCCGTTTGCTTCAATAACCGCTTCAAGCCAACGGCGAAATAGCGCGCAGGTCCGTGACACCGTGTCCCGGGATAATCTTTTAGATGCAGACAAATTAGTTGTGCGTAGTAGTCAAGTGTTAAGGTGTGAAGACTTGCTAGAGCCTCGCTCAAATATGCCCCACAAAAAAAGTCCACTGGACTTAAATCTGGACTGTTTAGTGGCCAAAAGTGTTTCGACCAGAACATGTCAAAATTGTCGCCAAACCAATTCTGCAATAGTTTAAGTATAATAAAGTCCAATAAAATCAACTCTGACAAGTTTTAATGGCCAGTCAAAGCGTGGCCGGGCTGGTTTTATACCCAGGTTCCTTTTGGTGATAACCGTGTTGAGGAGTTCCTACGCCAAATATTTTCGCGTCGTCCAACGCGGTAACGCCGCACCGGTTCAGGAGACCCTGCTAAATATATATATATATATATATATATATATATATATATATATATATATATAAATACATCTCCGGGAACACATTCGTTCCTGAGTAAACCAATACCCACTCAAATAAATGAAAAACTCCATTTACCATTATGACAATGTAGCCATGCCCGTGCTGCTCACACTAGTAATGTGCACAGGTTGATGACTTGGCACTCATTGGTGTTGTGCACAGCTGCATACATGGTGAACATTGTTGCCACCTCCTCCACGCGGCTTACGCGTGATAAACAGTCCAATGAAACAACGAAACGTTTCGCTGTAATCGGATCCGTGGACACCCCAATATCCAATACACTTGCATTCTGAGTCGGATAGCGTACTGCTGCGAGCATATTACTGATGCATCTGCCTTGATTATGTTTCTATTCTATCTTTCTCTGTCCTGATCTAACTATTCTCTTCATGCTGTCTTGTCTGTTTGTTCCGTTCTGCCTCTCGTATCGCATCGTACGTGGCCTTGGCCCACGTAATGATAGCGACCAAGGTGCTCTCATGTTTCTACCTCAGCGAGCGACCCCCGACTTGAGCTGCTCTCGGCTGTTCGTTGTCATTAGTCCTATACCCCCCCCCCCCCCCCTTCACCCCACAGCAAGCGACTTCTTACCATCAGTTGCGTACACGTGGCCCGGTTGCTGTGGGGGCTGGTACCGCTGTTGCTGTTGCTGCTTCTTGTGATGATAACGACGTTCAGCGACGACGACGACAATGATGCTGCCTTGATACCGTTCATATCGACGACACTGCCATCCACACGGTCACTCCACGCTGTTCATCAAGGCTACGATCTATCGGCGGCCAAGGAAGCCAAGAAATCATGCGTAACCCAACGCTTGCTTCTCGCGCGAATGGTGGGGCAAGCTACCGGAAGCGAGCAGCCTGCACCTCGCGGCGTATGCCACCCAATGCCCCCCCCCCCGACTCGTTCCCCTTGGTCTCGTGTGAGTGTTGTATGTTGAGCCCTGCTGACCAGGTCTTGGCTGCCAGATGCAGAGCGGCCAAGCCTCAGCGTCCCTCTGCATGTGTTCGCCACGGCCGAACGCGAGGAATAACGCGAGGAGCGGCAGCGGCAGAACTACAATACGCCATGCCGACGACTGTTCTGCCGCTATGGATAGCCTTTGCAGAATTGGTAGGCTAAACCGGAGAGACGCCGTGAAGACTCAAGACCCCAGGAAAGAGGCCCAACAGCGACAGCTTCCTTCGGCTGGCGGATGTCTAGCATCGAATGTAGATTGTGTCGGTAAAAACAACAACGGGTCTGCACGGTGGTGTTTGCACGAGAGAGCCCAACAAGATAAGGGCACCGTCGTATCCATATTGTATTATCGCATAGACGCAGTTACTGCGGCTGCTACCGCTGCTGTCCTTGTTGACGCTCTCAACCCCATATATAAATATTGCGTGAAAGAAGATACCAGGTTGCGTTATTGCGGCGGCGACGACACCAGGTCCTGCTAGGTGTCGCTCTCCTGCACTACAAATCCCGTTGCCTTTTGCTGCTATAGTCAGTCGGCTGGTCGATCGGCCGGTCAACGCATCGGTGGTTCGGTACAAGCTGTCTATCGTATCCTGCCGCAAGCACCTTCCCGATATTGCCCGTCTCGACGATCACCGCCGAGCTAGCCGGCGGCCGTAGCCACAGTCCGGAAGACCACCAATAAATAAATGAGTGGGACAGACAGGCGGCTCCGCTTGCGCGGACCGGAACGACAAACGAGTGTGCGAATTATGCGTTCAGCTAAGCTGAGCGGCTACATATTCATATATATATATATATATATATATATATATATATATATATATATATATATACATATATACATATACATATAAACCGGTACACCTAATATGCACGTGTACACACAGCAGGTGTATTGGGGGCAGATGTAGCACTGCAATACGATAGAAGACTCACAAACGATGTCAGACGCGTCGTATTGTAGTGTCTGCATCTGGCATGCGATTGGTGACAATGACAATCGTCGTGCTAGTGTTACTAATGATGATGCTGCTGCTGCTGTTTTAGTCATAGCATTTGTAATTGTTACTACTGTATAATATAAAACAGGTGCCGTAACTGTACTTTTTTAAATGTACTATTTCTACGCAACATGTGTGATAACAAATCTGACTGAATAAGTGCCGTAAGAATTTGTGTTCCTGTCGATCGCCTCTGTTGTCTCTTTTGTGAGCACTGAGCTCGCCAATTAAGTTTTGTTGCTACTTACGACTTTAACTGAATTGCAACTCTTTAAGGTAGCTCGAAAGGTACGTGTCGTGCCGAGATAACCCCCCGCAAATCCTAGTGCCGGACTCGCCGGCCACCTCCACCATTGCATATCGTAAACGTTCTATAAATTTGTTTGTGTTATTGAAATATTGACTGAGATGAAGTGAGCGAACACCCACCCTATCCCAAGCCTCAGCAAGGCAGCTGTTAGCATTCCTTCTTTCTAACCTATCTATTCGAATCTGTTGATAAACGATATATTCAGATAGATGAATTCGCACGCCCCACCAGCACATCTCTCAGACTACGTAACATATTATTTTCCCAAAAATTGCTCAAAATTCGAATTTGATATTTTTGGCTTGCACGCAATTTAGCATTCGAAATGTTTAGTCGTTGTGCTCTCTTATATATGACGTTTCATTATAACTCGAGCCAATAAATGTGTCGCCAAGATAGGTATCATGAAATAGTCACACCAAAATTGTGCCTGAAAGAGCATATGTACAAGCACTCATATTTACACATGTGGAGATATGTTTTGTTAATAGTAATCCGATAATACTTAATATGTTGTATGTATATGTACATATGCCCGCCGCACCAGTGCGTAAATGCATTCACGTTTCTTCTATAAAATATATATATATATTGTTGGACATCACACATCGGTTAGCACAATTATTGATGGTCGAAAAAAAAGAAGAAGGGAAGAAGTCAGGGAGTTTCGAGACAGTCGGGTGTAACAACCTGCCATTGAGCCTTTTGACAATGAAACTCCTTCACGTAGTGGTCTTGGACACTGTGCCTGAAGACATGTCAGAGCCAATAGAATATGGAGATCATAATAGATTTTCACAACAAAGCAACTAAAAAGTTATTGATACCGCAGAATGGCGAAGCTTAACATCATAGTAGATCGCGCAACAATAGGTGCAAGGTCGGTGGAGGTAGAGAATCTAAATCTGGAACATACATAATACCATCCTTAGATAAGGAATCAACTTCGGCCAGCAAATACAATTATTGCGTAGTTTTTTTAGGATTTTGTTACTTTTATAGTATGTCTGATTAGCGAAAGTTAATAAGTTTGATCGCCAGTTTGGATGCAGATATAACCAGCATTCACTTCTTGCACTAAACTAGTGCCGATTTTCTCGTATAGTATTGACTTATCTACCTACAATTTGTAGTTTTTTCGCATATTATTAGTTGTCTCTTTATTTCTATGTTTTTCGTCTGTATCCCGTTCTCGTGGGTGGATCTAATTAGTTTCTAATGAAACGATTTGTTTGTGTGTCGTTCCGGTGAAGTGAGAGATGCTTCAACAAATATTCGATGCATACCAAATGGCTATAACCTATAGTAAATTATACTTATGTTCTATTGCTTCACTTAGAGACAATACCGCACAGTCGATTGCGCACCGACAAAGTTCGACAAATTTGTAATTATACCAACACCTTCAGTACAATTCAAGCGGAGTGCTCAAAATTGCAGAGCCTGTTCAAAGCTCTATATACGGCCATGCTAACCGTCAATGGGCCGCGATCTCCTCTGCGATGCGTTGCGACCGGAAGCCTGTGCGACAATGCGAAGCCGATCGTTAAAGCCGGGTTGTGCGCACATATCGACCGCATATCGTACCAAAAACAACAGCTAACGTAGGCAACTTTCGGCAAGGCATAAACACATGTCGGCACATACATGTCGTATACAGGCAATACGGCTTGCCACCGTACAAAGGAGTCGTCAACACACGTTGCAATGGCGGCACGCCGTTGCAACCAACGACGTCCGATCCCAAATGATACCGTCGATAGTATCGTATGCATTTCCCATTGATCAAAATCATAACACTAAGAGATGATGCCGCAGAGGCACTAATACGCAGGACCTGTACGCGCAGGCACGCGGAACAGTAATCCGCCCCGTAACGAACGAACGGATGGATTGGCTGAATAATCATCAATCATGTCGATTTACTGACGACTGCGGTAAGGTCGGCAATGAACTCGGCGCTGATGACGATTGCGAGGCTATTTCGTGACAACCGTCGTTTCTCTCGTTTTGCGCACGTAACGATCCATGCCGCGTCCGCTTAACGATGCGGTCCTGACCCCATACAAGCACTGAGCTGCTGGTTATCGTTAGTTACATAAGACGTGCATGCTGGTTGAGGAAATGCAGAAAAATGCCAATATATATATATATATATATCTGTTCTTTAATCGAGCTGCGGTTCGTATGCTTCTCTTCGACTCATCCTTGTTAGGCGAACAACCGCGGCAGCCAAAACCAAAAGGTTTTCTTCTTCTCGCAGATCCTCGACTGTTCCCGGCACTACGACATCGAGGTCCGTGTCGAAGTCCCAGCTCCAAGGTTCGTCCTCTAGAGAGTCCTCCGAGCTGCATGTTCAAGGCCCATTCCCGTTGTGCAGCTGTGTTTGCCGTTGCGTTGCTGAAGCAGCAGCGGCAGCATCGGTGGTGGTGGTGGTGGCGTTGTTGTTGTTGGGGTGGCTGTTGATAGCGCATCGTCGTCGTTGTTGTGGCTGTGGATAGCGCGTTGTTGTAGTTGTTGTTGTTGTTGATACGCGTCGTTGTTGTTATTGTTGTTGTTGTTATTGTTGTTGATGTTGTTGTGGCTGTTGAGAACAGCACTGGCGGGCGTGTGTCTGTGAAGCGCAACCCGTCTATTGCGGGCCAGTGAGTTGCGGCGACGGTTCCATCTACCACCAGCACGAGGACCTCGTGTTGGATGTCCTCGTGCTGGATCTGGCAGACTCAAGTGGCGGGCTCTTTCTAGCCGTCTGTCTACGCCGTAGTCAGTCAGCCACGACCAGCGACGACTACTGCAGCGATTACAGCGAGGGGACATGCAAGCGATTTCAATGCTTGTTATTGTACAAGCTATTGACCTCAATGGGCGCTCGTTTAGGCGAGCGCTCCGCCGCTCCGCCTGCCGAGGCAAAGCGGCGCGGTCGAGAGGCGCCCTGCCGTTACCACACAAGAATCCGGCCAGTTGCCCTGCGTGCGGGCGTATCGGCCTATCCGGGAGTTTCTCCCGTTCGCATTCTGGGCGAGTTTCCAGACTCAGAACCGTCGATCGGGGATATATAGATAGATAGATAGACAGACAGACAGATAGATAGATAGATATGCATATGCGTGCATAACCCGTTTTGAATGAGATGTTAGGATTTCTCAAACTGAAGGATGGTGCTCCCTTCGTATCGTACAGTCTTCATGTCGAGCCGATTGTCGAACTAGCTACTCGAATGGCCTCGTGGCTCTGGCGCCCAATTAACCAAAGGAGCGGGACGACGAAAAAATCGACGTTTCGAAGCTAAATATGAGAGCTATAGGGAGAATGCACTATATACATATATATATATATATATATATATATATATATATATATATATATATATATATATATAAAGGAAAGTTATGCAATGCTAGCAAGCGACCAAGGATTGCAGCAGTTTGTGCAAGTATCTATGCACCTTAGCGCATATTACAAAATTACATTCGACGTTCTCCTTTATCTGGCTATCTACAAATGCATGTCTTTGTTCACGTTAAAAAAATTGTATATATATTTATATATAAGATAATCGTGTTTAGTTACTCAATGTATATACTACCTCACGTAATATTGATAGAATTGGTATAACTGAAGCATGGTGGTGTAGCTGGTAGACATATGAAAAATAGTGAATTAACCTGTGACAATAGGTACTCAGTACTCCGATGTGATCGGGGCTTTAAAGAAAGTGGTTATTAGTTCAAAAAACGTTAACTTTTGTGAAGTCAAGTTAGTTGATGATACTGGAGCATTGGCGCTAGACGTACTTTCAAAACCGGATGACATGTTTTTATGCTACAAAATGCTTGTAGAGTAAACGATTTATATAAACAACTGACGGAGGTTTTGCGTGCACCACTGGATGTAAGAGGCTCTCTCGAGCAGGTTGGGCCAGATTATAGCGTACACTCAAGTCATATATCTAGCCCATACAAACAATAATTTCACTGTTAATGTTTCCATGCAAATAGCCATTTCACTAAAATGCAGCTCCGATGTTACCGTTACCCCAATATCGCTAATGCTATTTACTCTGGGTATCTCTTCTTCATCAAATGTGTAAACGGGCCCTCCTTCAGACACACAACAGCGCATCTAGGGACTAATATTATCATATAATTTTTGCCACACCAGTCAGATTCAATTGTTCCCCGAATTATTCCTCTCTCGTTCTCTGTGCCAAATTACCTAAAAGGTTTAATATCATCTGCGTGGCCCTAGACATGACCTTTGATGCGCGCATGAGAGTCAAGTAAACTCTATAACAGTGTAAAACAGTTTACTCTGTCAAAAGCTTTAGAGAAATCAAAGTAAATACAGATAAATTCAGATGCATTATTTTTTATTAATCTAAACGGCCCACACATAGTTCATGGCTATCATCACCTGGTTTGTTCGAATACGACCTTCCACGAAGAGTACACCGAGTGCGTCTGTCGACTGTGCTCTCGGGTGTGTACGAAGTTTCATGCGTCTGCCTGCCTGGCCCTTGCGAAGAGATCACTGCACCGCCTCTCTCGAATAACATCCCGCGAGCAGCTGACTGTCTAATTGTATAATCTGTATAATTGTCTATGTTATATGCATACTCAATATGAGTGAAATAAATATGATGATGATATAAAACTGAACATATAAACCGAAATTAATGTTTTATTATGGTTGGTCTTGACTTAGCGCTTGTCTCAAAACGTCGCTTAACAACAAGTTTTAAAATGTACGCACCAACCTCTCAGTTCAAAAGGCAAAAAGCCTTTTGGACTGAGAGGTTTTTATAATATTTACAACGTCTTTTATAATATTCACAACAAAAACTTGCGCAGAACTTACACCATATCATCTCGTACTCATATCGCACGATTTGATCGAATTAGCAACATGTTTTCGTAGCGCATGACGAGAATGGTGACAACCATCAACTTGGGATAGAATATTATAAACTGTGTCATTGCATAAACCAAAAATTCTGTGTAAGTTAAATTATCCTGTAAGGCTCTTATTTATTGTGCATTGTATATATTTAATACATCATTTTTAATAATTATGTATGTAATTACTTACACCTTTTGAGAGCAATAAATGAGCGCTTATTTTGGATTGAATTGATTAAGTTTATTTTTTAAATGTTTAACTGCAACGAATTTCCACGCCAAACTAGATGCACTTTACTCATGCACCGGCGTGCAGTGCCTTTATCAAACGGATTGCCTTATTTAAAAGTTATAGTATGGGCACCAATGATGCGCCACGTTCGAGACAGTAAAAACAGCTTCGGTTAAGAAAACTTTCAAACTAGAAGTCTACAAACCCTTGGTGACTGGCCACCGATTGAAGCTGCCTCCAAATTGATGCATCCTTCATTTTCACCGGGCCTGGATTCGTACGATAATTGTCTGTTTGGAAACCTCAAGAAGTATCTCTCTTCACAGAAGAGAGATCGGAGAAACAATGATGTAATGTACTAATTACTAATACTTGAGAATAAAAAAATATGCGGTGTTTGTCTGTCTGTTGCCTATATTTCATGCTACAAATTCCATGATTTGTGTATATATATATATATATATATATATATATATATATATATATATATATATATATATATATATATATACAGGGTGTATCGGAAAGATTTCGGATGCGATATAAAGAATTGTGGAGCTTGTTAAAGCAAATATTTTTTCCAATGCAACATGGTCTCAGGGAAGTCTTGTTTCGAAGTAAGAATGAAATTCTGCAAATTGTGATACTGGTATTTTTGCCCGACATAGAAATAAAAACATTTTTTAAGAAAGTTGTTTTTAATTCTAGACTATTCTTCGTCCCCTACGGGCTTGGAACTTAACCTGAGGTATCTTCAGTACACAGGGCCGGACATGTTAAGTACTTAGGATTTCTCCAGCAGTTTTTGTGGCAGCATGGCCGCTGACTCCCAGCGGTATTGTTTATAATCTATTCTCAATGAGTATCGCTCAAAGAAAATTCGATCAACAACAGGAATCGAACCGGCGACACCAGGGTAGATGACAACCATGACTAGTGCACAAGTCCCCTAGATCACGCAGCCACCATTCCCCGACATGCCCGATATAGGAGCATAAAATGTGCTGTTGCGAGACAACCAGTGGAGACACTAAGTACATTGTCGTATTCGTGAATTTTTTTTTGCTTCTTCCGAAGAACATATAATGCCGCCCAGAAGATGCGATATGGTCGTTTAGAAAATTATTTGCAAAACATCTTCTCCGTTTTTTATTACTTTTACGTCCAATACCTCAAAATCATAACGCTACGACTTACACAGCGCTCAAAACTAACATATTTAGGCAAATGCGGTTTCATGACGACGATTATTTTGGTACCAAACTTATGGCAACGCGGATCGTAATTACGGAGAAATTAAGATTTTTAGGAGGGCATGTCGAGCTTGAGCGCATGCATAAATGACTTTGTCCCAGAAAGATTTGGAGAGCGATATAGGGCATTGTAGAGCTCGGTAAAGTCAAAAAAATCCAATGGAACATAGTCTCTAAATAGTTTTAGTTTTCATAGAGTGAGAGTGATATTACTAAAATTCGTGACACTGATATTGTGAGAGATAGGAGCACAAAATGGGCAATTGCGAGACAAGTAGACCTCTTATACAGAAACTAAGCACAATGTTATATGGTTATGATTTTGAGGTATTAGGCGTAACGGCAAAAAAATAACTTCATTTTTGCGAATTCTCTTCTAAACAACCATGTCACATTTTCTGGTTCGCATGATATGTCCTTCGGAAAGAGCAAAATTTTTTCACGAACACGATGATGTGCTTAGTTTCTCTATATGAGGTTGTTGTCTCGCAACAGTGCATTCTATGATCCTATGTCGGGAAAAAACACCAGTGTCACAAATTGTAGTAATTTCACTCTTACTCCGAAACAAGACATCCCAGAGACCATGTTTCATTGGAAAAATATTTGCTTTAAGAAGGTCTACAATTCCTTATATCGCTTCGGGAATCTTTCTGATACACCCTGTATATAATGTATAAGAAAAAGTGAATATAATAGGTTGTGTTCTGCACGCAGGACCACGACAGTAGAGCTCTGTGCAATAAAGGCGAATCGCCGGTCGATGGCGCCGTTAGCCTTCTTTTCCGGAGTAGAAGAAAATGAATAAAAGAAAGAATCAAAGCAAAAAGCTAGAGAAGGCTATGGAGAGAGAAAGGAAAACATGAGTAAACAATCTTTGAGCCAAAAGACAAACTGTAACAAACGAAACGGAACGGCAACGGATACAAAACCATACCAAGGTACGGACGCGAGTGGACAACAAAGAAACAAACAACGAGACACACACGACATTGGGACACGCAACGAAACTACCAAGAACGAGGTTGGCGGATGACTCTGACGCCGAAGGTACATACGAATGACCCCGTATCCCGCCGGAACGAAGCTGTGGACGGCGCTAGGAGGCGTGCGCTTCGTTTCGTGCGTTTCGTCAAGAGCATATGCGTCCGTTGGCGTATGGTGTTGTGGCCGCAGCATCGTTATTGCTTCCACTAAGGCTAAGTGTCATTGTTCGGGTTTTGGTTTTGGTTGGCTGGTCGTCGGACCATATTGAAAATCTTCTCTGTTTTGCCTTAAGCACACAGAAATATACATAGAAACGCACATGCATACCCACATACACATACAGAGAGATAGAGATAGAGAGAGAGAGAGAGAGACAGGGCCACGACATATCGATAGGCACACGATATACAGGTGAGATAAAGCAATATGAACTACCCTACGTGTCCCCTACGTACGTCTGCGGCCAGCCAACGTACGCACACCCATGTATCGATCCGGGCATGCATTTTTTTTTGGCACGTTGCACTCACTACCACCCTCACTACTGCTGCGACTGCTGGCGGTTTCGTAATTGGTCGTGCACATACAGATATATTGAAATTATATACACATTTTGCTATATAAATATATCCAAATGTTTAGATGTAAACATATACAAACGAAAAATATGCATATATGAAAATCGTCTATATACGTATATGAAATCATTCATATATATATATATATATATATATATATATATATATACATCGTGAAGGTGCACGAATCTTCGCTTACTGAGTTGCTTGAAGAATGCGGTGACGACCAGGATAGGGCGCGCCTACTTGCCGTCGCTCGCCCAGGAGCGAGCGACTGGCTACACGCACTCCCTGCTGACTCATTGGGTACCCGCCTTGACGACCAATCCACCTGGATATACATCGTCGTTTAAAAAGGAATTCGCAGAAATTAAAAATATTTTATTGGCTTTCACGCTCGGCAGCCCTACAACCTTTCACATCTCTCAAACCATCACCATTTGGAGAGGTGTCTTGAAATAGATATGAAGAGAGTGCTTTGATTGTCTTTGCTGTCTGAGCAAGAAGTAGCGTTGTGTGTCTTTTTTTTAGTCACGTGTCCGTGTCCACCAGCTGCTAAAACAATTCGGCTAGGACTGCAGATACTGCAAACAGTACTTTACTAAGGTTTTATTTCAGAGTGGAAAACTAAGGTTGAACAGGCCAAACGGGGGATTGGGCGTTTGGACGTCTTCAATGCCTTGCACCTTTCGTGTGGATCTGCATGTGACAGTCGCCACATATACACCACGTACGTGGAGCATCGTTGTCACTACCGGGTATGTTCAAACGCCGCCTTCCAAGAGGAGTTGTAGTTGTGCCCATGCCGATTCTGCCTTTAAAAGTGTTCTACGTACTAGGCAGTAGAATGCGCGGCACAGGAGCAAACATTATTACACTACTTTTCTCGCCGGAAGCTTAAAGAAAACTAAAGGACTATGAGAAAAGCGTGCCCACATATGGGAAATGCGCCGAAAGCAAGCCGGGCGCATTGCCGGGCCATAATCTTAGATATCAAAAACGCTTTTGTGGGACACCAAAGACAGAGTACTTGTGAACAAAGGCGTGTCCTCTAATGCACGACGCATCCTAGAATCGCTCTTAAAAGCACCTATCTACGGAAACTTGCACTCAGCACAGCCGTGGACTATGCAGTCGCGGCAGGGGTTTTCCAAAAGTCCGTAATAGGGTTAACCTTATAAAATATAGCCTACGATGGAGCGCTTAGACTCCCACATCCCCCGAAACCTTATTCCGTTGCCCACGCAAACGTCTGGCATTAATCGTTACCGCCTGTGACAAGGCTCAAAGGAAGAGCCAACGGAGCTCTGACGGATATCTGACAATACCTTTACACGCCAGATCTCGATTGGCTTCAGAGAAAGAAAAAAAAGTATTTATTTTAGAACGTCGGAAGCATCCTCCACAGTATCTAAACTGACGCCTAAAAGAGCACTCTGCAACACCCACACCCGTGATCAAGTACCTGGACGTGATCCCGAATAGGTCTCTCACAGGAGCACCTCATGTGCGCTATGTACTTTAGTATTTACATACTGCTAAAGCAGAACGGCGTACAAACAGCAGAGCTGTGAAAAATCCTTCGGCGGAACAGGGGGACCACCGACCCGTGGCACCATCTCTTAACATCTGTAGTAGATAGCATCATACTAGATGCCGCATCCTTATGGGAGCGCACGACTACCAGGATTACGCTACCTCCTCAATGAGGTTCAAAAGCCTATGACGCTCAACATCGCACGGGCAAGTCGCACGGCTCCCACGGCAGCCGTAAATGTCCTCCATAGACCGATTCGCTGTCTGCTATAGGTTCTGCAGAGCAACGAAACGATTAACGACAAAAAATGAAAAGCACGGCCAACTGTTTGACCCGTTTCAAGCAAGCTGCTCTTGAAACGTGTCCCAAACTCTGCAATTGTAGGGGCGTCGAAGTAACGTCCAATTAAATCCATTTGTGATGACCTGCCGCAAATCCTGATCCCGTAAAATTCCCGTCATCTATTCCGCTTACCCTTTGCCTCTCACACACACATAGAAGTCTCTAAGAAGAAGAAGATTTTGATCGTTTCAAGGGTACCGGCGACTGCTATGATCACATTAGCATCTAAAAACGACAAATTCGACAAACGATGGGTTGATTTTTTCCATCATGAGTGTGTTCATATATATATATATATATATATATATATATATATACGTGGAACTTCTAAGATTAATTTCTGAATTCACCTTAACAATCAAGAATTTTATGGCTGACTCTATATATATATATAATCATGAAAGTTATATCCTTAAATCTATTTCTCTGTCGCTTCTTCCATCTATATATTCTTCCTTTTCCGAGTTCCGTGTGTATATTTCTACAAACGCTTGCACATAGCATGAAGGGATCGAGAGCAAAAAGAGCAAACGAGAAGAGAGCGCACACTCGAGATAACGAGAGAGAGAAAGGGGAAAGGAAGTAAAATAGTCAGGTTGGCTGCCGCCGACTCCCCACGATAGTAGGACAGCACTGTCGTATGCAGACAAACATACGGGGGGGGGGGGGAGGACAAACAGCGGGGTGCGTTCGTCACATAAAAAGCTAGCTACTGCGCCTCATCGTCGTCGCTGTCACAGACGTCATCCTCTGCTTGTTTTCTCTCTCTCTTTCTCTCCCTTTGAAATGCCTCAGTCAGCTTCTGATATTTCTCTTATTTTTCTCTTATTTTTCCTTTATATTTTTCTTCTTTTTCTCCGTCTCTTCCTCCATTCCTTACTTTATCTCCGTCTTCTTTTTCATCATCTTCTTCTCCTCCTAACTCTTCCTCCACCACCGTGTACGTCGTCCTCCTTTGGACATTTCATCATCCTCCCATACTACATCTTTATTCTTCACTTTAAATTCTTATTTGTCCCCTTTTCCTCTTCTCCCGTCTTTACATTTCTCTTTATTTTCTTCTTCCATTTCTTTCCTACCGCTCTTCTTTGTCGACTTGCCCTCGCCTTCTCTGTTTTGACCTCGTGATTTGGCCATCGATACCCGTCGACTGTGGCAGGCGCGACACATCACTTCTACTCTATTCCCTTTCATCATCGTGATCGCAACGAAACGACAGACAACTACTGAAAACACTGCTCACACTTAGGCCTGCGCATCTACACTATGCTGAGCAACGGCCGGCTACGCCCCGCACCACTTCTAGCCGTCAGAGGCCGCACCACTCCTAGGTAACAGAAGCTGGTTGGTTATAGTCGTCACACTGAGTAGCGCGATCCGCACCCCCAGTTGAAGACTGACGTAACCCCACAGTCGTTGAAGGGTAATCTTAGCCGCCGTCGTAGTAGCAGTTGTACTATATGAGTAGCGACAGTAGGGTAAAAAAGAATGGAGAGGATGATAGGATGAACACAAGGTACAGTTTTAGTATAGTTCAAGAAAGACACCAACGAGAAGGCATGCGAACAGGAAAGATCTTGCACATGAGGATGATGAGGAAGATAATGATAAAAATTTTCAATAAAGTTGAAATTGCTTCATATGATCATCGAGCTGCTTTTTTGGTATTCCCAATCTCTCTATCTCTCAGCCTCGATCTCTCTCTTTTTCTCTCTCTCTCTCTCTATATATATATATATATATATATATCCAATGTGTTCATCGTGGTCTCTCCTGCACACAAGCTCAAGGGCCGTCGCAGCTGATGCAGCCCCGTTGTCCAGTTGCGCCGCCACTATGTTCGTTCTTCTTCTTTTTCTTCTTGTCTTCATCATCGTCTTCCTGTGCTGCGTGTTTGCTGAAGTCGAAGACTTCTAAGAGGGGCGGGCGGCCTACCGCCGCATGACGACCCATCCGTACGGGGGTTCAGCGGACAGACAGACCGCCGACCGATCGACCTACCGACCGACCGACCGACAACAAACACACTGTGTGTATGAGCGTGTGCCACCGTGGGGCCCGTGGTGGCAGCGGGTCGGATTTGTAATAAAATGTAAATCGTATATTTTGCAAGTCGAAGTCATGAGTGGTGGCGGTGGAGGCGGTGAACAGACGGCACAGCTACGGCACCCATGACGATGACGACGACGACGAGGACAAGACGACAACTAAGCCGTCATAGCAGTAGTCGTAGCAGTTGAAGCAGGAGAAGCAGCGAGGCTAACCTCAGTAGCTGCACAACGACCAACAGTAGTAGCAGAAGCGAGGGAAAGAACTCATCCTCCCAGCTACCCGCCCGTTAGGGGACAAGCGGGAACTCGCACAGAACCCTGGCCCACGGCTAGCCAAACCTTGGCGGGCCTAAGGCAGCCAGAAGGGGTGGAAGAGAGAGGAAAGGAGGAAAAGATAAAGAGCAAAAAGAAACAGGAAGGAATAAGGAACAACGATAGAGAGAGTAAAGACACTGGAACAGAAACGGCAGAACGCAGAAACGGTAAGCGGCTGCACAAAAAGCGCAATAGTGGTGATGCGACGACTACTAGTACATACGCTGCACCTACTACAAATTCGACTACTACTATACTACTACTTCTAAGATTTCTACTGTTACTAGGCCGCTACAATGACTATGTGAGGCTGTTACGCCTCGGCTACAACAACAACAACAACGACAACAAACAGCAACGACGTTCAGTCGCGCTGTAGACGCATGCGATTGTGTGGTTGTGCGTGCATGTGCATTCCTGGAAATAGGAAGCATACGTACGAGAAGGGCAAGAAACAGAAGCATAGGGTAAAGATTTCAGAATTGAGAACGAAAAAGGGAGAGAGAGAGGGGGGCAGGGGTGAAGGGAAGAGATAAAGTGGGGTAATCGGGGGAGGGGGGCGGCGTAGAGGGTAAAACGACCTTCTGTACACAAGGCGGCACAGACGACAACGAGAACGACGTCGGAGTCGGTGCAGTTGGCGGCGACGGCCGCGACGAAAAACAGCCCCGCGCAGGAAGCGCGCGGGTTCCGATTGTCTCCGCTTGTCGGCGGCCCAGTAGGTAGGTACGCAGGCAGGCTAGCGAGCGAGGAAGCGACGAAGGCCCAAGACCTCATATGCACTTCGCCACGGTTCACCTCGTCGGTCACGCATCAAGAAACTGATGTTGATGTAATCCCCCTCGACGCTTTGCAATAGCAAGCGAAGCGTCCGCCCGCCAGCATGCGCTGGCAAGTCTTTGCAGACCTTAGCACAGCCCAACGCCCTTCTCGGCGGCGCTTGCTTGTTGTTGTTGCTGTTGTCCCAATCCGAATACAATGATAGGCCAGAGGTCGTCGTCATCATCGTCATCATCATCTGTTCTGTGCAAACGCGTATAACATGCGTTTAGTACACAGAGACACCGACACTGCCGCGTTTACGTATAAACGATGCAGCATCGCGTACAAACCGAGAATCAGCCCTTAGGGCTAGCAAGAGAAGACTTTATTACAATTTTATGAAGCGTAACGAACGAGCGTTTTTTATTTGCGTTTTGTTTTGTTAGATCATATAGGTATAGAGGTACATTTTTTTATATTTTTAAGATTCGAAACGTGATTTATTTGCATTATAAATTTTCGAAAAATAACAGATATTTAAAAAATCGTGGAATTTAAAATAAGTAAAGTGTATATATATATATATATATATATATATATATATATATATATATATATATATATATATATATCTTTTTTTTCTTAAAGAAGAATTTTCTTTAAGGTTTTATGTAAACAATGCATCAACCACATGTGGCATTCTGCATGCCAGAGTCAGTGAAAGTGCCTTAAGATGTACGGGTTAAATATGCGTAGTGACCTGGAAAAATTTTTTGCATTTTCTTGCGTGGTGGAGAATGGGTTAGGAATATCAAACCTACTGGTAGATAGCGCAATTTTTGTTGATTCTGGCTATCGACATCGGCTGTTTGATGCTGCACATACATCGGTGTGAAAAAAGGGCAAACATATCGGGGAGTGTGCGCACGAGTGTTTCGAAGAGCTCTGATCGACATTTGAGCTGAAGCCCTGAGGAGTATATATGGGGATAGTACGGGAATTTTTACACTGAAATGTTCTTCAAAAACAACAATGTATAATAAAACTATGGCTCATATAAAGGCTGCGATTGACGAAAACTAAAAAAATATGCCTGGCTAGACGAGATTTTGGCTTGGAAGCCAAGCCTCTCTATTCAATCCCACCCGACCACTTAAGAGTCACTAACAAATCTTCTCGATAAGGTATCTCTCGATGTGTTACAGGACAAAAAAGTGGTGCAGGTCTTACTGGCTCGAGGATCTCTAATAAAATTTAAAGAGGGCCGGTTTTAGTTGTCCTCGAGGCTCATCACAGGTGGTAAAACGTAGGTATATTTTTATGATCGTCTACTTAAGTCCCAAAGCTCGCAGTAATCAAGCGTTGGAGCGAGCGCCTGCGGTCACACATGTGAGGCACCGGCTAGCAAATAGTCGCCGTCTTTTTTTCCAAGAAGGAAATTGGAAGGTGATACAGTGGCAAACGATTTGTATACTACAGAATGCCTAAAAGCAATCACTGCGTTCGCCACGTAAGCTCTGTTAGGCGACGGCGAGGCTCCACCACGATAACGCGCCAGGCCGCAGGGCTGAAAACACTGAGAAGAACCTAGAAAACACCAAAAAAGGCCATTTAAAAGTGTGCTTTGGTGCATCTATCCACTTTGGATCTACAAACGTATTGAAAAAAATCTATAAACAAATTGGTTGCAATTAGGTCGGAATTAAGTGTAAATAAAGTGTTTTGCAAGTGGAACTCTTGATCTGAAACTGTCGATTGCAAAGTGCTTTGTACTTCATTTTGGTTACGGAAATACACAATACAGGTACATCAGCGGTGGCCATCTTCCTGCTTCAAAAATACTGATAAGAGACCTTGGTGTAATGACGTATGTTAGTGTGGAGTACACGGAACACGTCACAGACATCGTTTTAAGGACAACACAAAGAGCAAATTGGTTCGCACAATCAATTATATTTAGGGATCCATATGTATACTTCAAACTATTTGAGGTGCACGTACAAACTATATCATATTTCCGTTTGGAACCCATGCTTAAAGAAAGATTAGCGGCTCCTCGATAAGGTGTGAAATACCGTACAGCACCTGAAGTTGCGTACAAGTGTGGAATGCCAAGTCATGACGTCCAGCTTTCCAACATATTTGAGACTTTGAGGAAAATTGATTGTAATATTCTCGTTAGTATTGAGAAAAGTCATACTGATCTCATTGACGATTTCCAACGTTATCCATACGACTACGCGTCGTAGGAAGAAAATGCTTCCAAAGTTTGTAGTGACAAAACCATGTGTTTCTATGGAGAGTAACCCGCCAACTCTGTAAAAATTTGATAAGAAATATAAATAGTGATTTTACTTCCAAGAAGCGGACGACACAGCGAAAAAGGCTATATAAAAAGATCAGAACGACCATATCAAACGTTTTAATGTGCAATGTAGCAATTTTCACGATTCATTTGTATCAGCGTAAGTTATATATATATATATATATATATATATATATATATATATATATATATATATATATATATTGATTAATTTATTTTCGCTTTTGCATATATACCTAAATACCCTTTTTTGTATCAGGGGCGTCTAGGACGGCGGCAAGATATGGCAATGCGAGCCGTGGTTGCGCATTAATTAAGATTTTTCGGCGGGCATGTCGAGATTAAGTGCAAATGTATATATATATATATATATACACATGAAACCAGAATAAAAATTACCCGCCTTGCATCTGTTTAAAAGTAGTTTACACTATTCAATTTAGCTTAAACCTATCAGGTAGGTAAAATACGTTGCCTCAAACTTTCCAAAAGAGATGCGAAATTGGTGGGAGGCGTTCGAGACACGTTTCTAAGGCGCCTTGGGCTCATGTCCCGCCAAAGCGTCAAAGACTGATGTTGTTCCTAGTATAGACTCAAACGTCGAGCAAGGTGACAGATCTGCTCTACGTCAACTTACAAATTTGTAAATTATAGGACAGTTTTTTCATGTACGCTCCAGTAACAGTAGGAGCCAGCAGTCTATTGCTTTGAAGACCGTTGCCCGATTTGAGATCATGAACGGTTTGTTTGCTTGCTGGATTGCTGAATGAGCGCTTGCAAATCCAACCCTGCTTATTTGACGAGTCACGTTGTACTTGCAGGAATACGTATATTAGACACAATACATATATGATATTTTGTAGTACACCTCCCTCCAGGATATATATATATACATTGGGTCTATAAAAAAGTTTTTTCGAATTTTATAATGATTCTTTACAGACAAAACCGAAAAACGTATATATATATATATATATATATATTTGATTTTCATTTCCAGGACTATAAACTGTTCTTTTGTCGGTCCCGGCACGTTTCGCCCGGGGACTGCCGTTTCGCGAGCTGAGACCTCAAAGATAAGTAAGTATGCGGACCTAGGTCGGGCGCACCACGATGGGTGGCCCTGGGCCCCTCACGGTACCATTGATCTCTCGGGTTGACGGCGCGTTACAGCAGGCGACGATGGACAAGAGGGCGCACGCCTTCTTCTCCCAGCGACTGTCCCTGGAGATCCAAAGAGGTAAGGCGACCTCAGTGCTCGGAACTATGAGAGACTGGATGGACCCGGACCTTCGCGCTAGGGGCGGGTAGGACTTCCTCACGGGCATGAGCGATAGAGCGGCTACGGCGCGCAGAAAGAGCAACTAGGTCGACGAGCAGCAATGTCGTGAAGCATTATATATATTCTTCTAAATAAATGTTGAGAAAAAAAAACTGTTCATATATTTAAGATAGAATGCAATACATTGTTATTCTAACTGAATATGGTACTGGCAGACCGCCATGAAAAGACAGCTTAAACAAACGATATAGTTAATTGTGTGTACGACGTTGTGCTAGATGGCGTCGGAAGACAAACTATTTTACAACATATTTAAATCATTAAGTGCATCGCAGAATATTTGTTTGTGAGTGACGCTTTGTGAATGTGCGCATGTTTTTTTAATAAGAATGGGAGGATGTTAATGCGCATCTCTTTATTAAAGCATCTGTGTTCCCCTCCTTTTGTTTTTCTGTCAGGCCTTATTAGAGCCCACTGCGGCAATTACCCTGTTTATACACAGAACCAAAAAGTCTAGATTTGAACCCACGATCTCCTGAGTTCAAGATAATGGCTTTCCCACCGGTCTGTATATATTTCGGTTTGCGTTTATTTTATTTGCTTTGCTTCTAATGCTTGTTTTGCCACGTCATGGTAATTGACCAGTTTATTTTCAAACAAAGTTATACGGTCTCTATGTGTTGACGTAAATTTCGAATATACATGTATATATATATATATATATATATAATATATATATATATATATATATATATATAATATAATATATATATATATAATATATATATATATAATATATATATATATATATATAATATATATATATATATATATATATATATATATATAGATATATATATATATATATATACCAAAGCGTTTCCACGCTCGAATAAGGTGTTTGACTTACATACATATAAAATAAATGCATTATATGTACATTAGTGGTACGTTCAGTGGTAAAATTATATTATCAAATTGTATATTGAATGGACTAGTAGATTTCTTGTTTGGGGATCAGTGGTATGCATTAAAGCATGCGGTAAAGTATGCAGCACCAAAATATTTACCCAGGGAGCGCCACCTCACGACCACCATAACTATCGTCTTCCATAAGAGTGTATTTATTTTACTACTATATGTTAAATAAAACACCGTCAAGCTAAATGTATGCCGTATAATTGACCATGGATTAGTTTAAGCATTGCCATTCTAAGCAGCTAGCGCAGCCAAGGAAGGAAGGCCACGTCGTAAACTCATCAAAGATATTTTCTCAGTCAGTATTTTTGTCACCGCTAGGTGCTTAGACATTTGTATGTCTCAGAGAAAACGTTCCTATCAGTTCGGGCCAGCCAAGATCAAGCTGAGATGTTAGGTTTTGTGAGAAGCATAATTAAATACTTCGATGACTTTTAATAGCTATATATATATACTGTACTTTGCTAATAACCATATATATATATATATATATATATATATATATAAAGTTATTAGCAAAGTACAATAACAGACGTTCTCGTAGCGGCAAGACAGTGCATCATGTCGCTTTTTGCAAAATGTAAAGAGGCACCGATTGGATCTATCTTCTGGCAGAAACAGCTGTGCGTAAACGAGTTTTTAGCGAGCTTAGTACAAAAAGGCACTCTCAGACGAGAAACAAGAATTCCGTATATAAAGGTCGCCTCTTAGGTCATGCAACATCCACCTCGCGGACATTATGCAGATACGGGCAAAAAAAGGACAATCTTTTTACAAGGCGTTCGCAATTCTGCCGTGTTTGCTTCGCTAACGTGAACACGTTGACTGTTCAAACTACTCAAGATTAGAGTCTCAGAGCGCCTTCTGACAATTGTAAAGGACATACGGCAACCTAACCGAATCGTTTTACACGACGGTATAACAGAGCCGAAGGGTCTTCTGTGTATAAAAACTTTGTCAAGATATCAATACGTAAAATACATAAGCCATCATATTTTAACTTGCAGGCAGGCTCGCAGAGAGTCACCGCTACTGCATAACGCATTTCTGAGATACCTCAAACCCAAAAAAAGTCTAGCAGGAAGTGTCTTACTCAGACTGCCCGGGCAATCGTCAAAGTATAAATATTTTTTTTTAATATACTTAAGCGTCACACTACCTTTTTTCTACAGGGTCTAAGTCCCTGTAAGTGACTGACCAGTTTTAGAACTGCAAGCGTAGCGACAAGCGTACCTCTACAAGTGCTTCTCTGGAATTTTGAGGTACTTAGGGGGCATTAGATCTTGCACGTGATGACAGGTCTAAGCTGGTTTATTTCCCACCCACATTCGATTCCGCGAAGATTGTTGAGACGGTGAGCAATGGACTTTCAGAGTTAAATCTGACCATGCCAACTATCGTCGGCGGTGGTTTAATGGCGGTCAATGCCATAATCGATTGTGGGGCCAACGATAATAAGGGCGAGGGCTGCTTCAGGTGATGGAAAACATTGGTCTGATATGTGCGAACGCGCGTAAAGATCATACCCATTTAAGTCATAATGGTAGCAGCGCCATCGACCTGTTGTTTCACAGCCTTGTCAGCCGTAAATTACAAAAGGAAGCACACGAGGCGGGAGCAACGGCGGATGCTCGAAAGAGCAGAACGAGAGCCCTCAGCTTACATCGTCCGACCTCGTAGGGGGGGAACCCGCTTACTGATGGACATGTAAAGAGCCATCTAACTAATCTCATATTCAATCGTGACGTTGCAGCCGTATCTCCAATTGTACAGCATCCGCTTACACTGGAGCACCACAACATAAATCTGCTTTTCGTGGTGGAGGAGATGTGCCAGATCCTACGGTCGCTCCCGAAAAGAAAGAGCTCAAGGCCCGATCAGGTCTGCTATGAGCATTGGATCCAGTCACTCACTTTCTTGGCAGCATTTCTTTATGATCTCTTTAATGAAACTATAAAGAGGGGCGGATGCCTAAAGTCTGGCATGTAGCCAAGCTTTCTCTTTTTTTCTGTTCAAGAGTAAGCATAGTGATGACAAACAGGATCCAAATCTTTATCGCGATTTTCTGTAAGTTGGTTATTCCGCGGATTAAGCACGTGGCTGAAAAGGCCCTTCCACCGGAGTAATTCGGCTTTAGGAGAGGCCGAGGCACCCGTGATGCACTCCACGTTCTCCAGTCAGAAATCGAGCGAGCTGTGGCACAACCCAATAGTCATCTGTGTGCAGTCTTTATTGACTGCGTCAAGATTTTTGACAAAGCCCCCTCGTCATCTACTGGTTAAAGCATTCCAACAAGCAGGAGTGGTTGGCTCTCTCCTGAGTGTGAATAGCAAGTTTCCTTGATGAGGACACCTTGTTTGTAGACGGTAAGCATAGTGTCTTGGAGATTAAGCAAACTATGGAAGCTCCACAAGGAGACCCGCTAAGCTGCGTCTTGTTTACATTTATCCTTGCTGACCCCGTCGGTTACGTCCAACAGGGGTACCAAAAAGCCGTGGTGGTGATATATGCAGATGATATCATGGTCGCGCATCGCGACCTAGGTGACATCAAGCGCATTAACTCTACGATAGAGGCTTTTCTTGCCTCGAAGGTACTTCAGGTAAATACCAGAAAGACCAAAGCCATAAAATTTAGGCGTGGAGATCGATTAACCGTCAGAGACGTTATACGTTGCTGCGGCTAACCATTAGAGTTTAGTAACTCATTCCAGTATATTTACATTACACGGGAACTACGTTCACAGCGCATATAAACGAAACAGTACGAAAGGCACTTGTCTCTCTTTACGGGGGAGCTGGCGATGTCCGAAGATTGTCCGTTTTCTCAGCAGTACGGCTCTTTGTGATTAAGATTGTTCCTGAGCTGATGTATGGTCATGACGGGGTGTAGAACCACCTCACGCTGGCGAATTTTAACCCGCTAGAGTGGTGTTTTCATTATATATGAAGCGAGTGTTTTGCTTGCCTATCCGAGCAAGAAGCCGCTTTATGTATCTTATTTAAGGCTCTCCTCCGGATACTGAAACAATCCGACTAAAACTGAAGATGCTGCGTACAGTACCTTACAGATGTTTTATTTCGGGGTGGGAAGCTAAATTCGAAGAGGCCAGACGAGAAGTCGGTGGTTTGGACGTTTTTAATGCTTTGCATTTTTGGTCCTGCCCTGCATGTAACAGTCGCCACGTATGCACTAGGTAGATAGTGCATGGTTATCACTATCTGGTATGTTCAAACGCAACCTTTCACATTAAATATGAGTTGTGCGCCTGCCGGTTCTGCCTTTAGGGGTTTACCAAGCACCATGCAGTGGAATGCACAGCACTGGATCAAAAATCTTTGCATTCCTTTTCTTGCCAGAAGCATGAAGAAGACAAAGTTTCATGAAGACACCTTTGAACTGTATATTATACTCAATTTGAGTGAAATAAACATAAATCGGAATCAGAATAAACTATATTACGGTCTGCAACTGTGAGCACAGGTAGTTAAGCGCTTGCTTGCCGAAGGGGGTCTAACGCTCCTTGGCGCTGTTGCACTGGTCCATTCTGCCACCCAAACTTAGCAGCCAAGACTCGCGCTCAAAAGCATGCAAATCAAGATGGGTAGGCTGACGGCACAGCCATGGCCAGACACGCCGAGTGACGCGGACACTGGAAGGTGCCTTCAGGCCCGAGTGTTAAGCAACCCGTATGCTTATGGGTAGGACAGACATTTACTGTTAACGTTAAAACCAATCTAATAATTAAGCAAGTTAATCATTTTTATTCATTCAAAAGGTACTCCCCATTGTTTGTCACAGCCTTCCCCTATCTCTGGACCAGGCCCTCGGTGGCAAATAATTCTGGTTTCCGCATTCCAAGGAAGGTCTCCACGTTTGTTTCTCACATGCGGCTTAGCGTTGTCTTGGTA
Organism: Dermanyssus gallinae; assembly: GCA_003439945.1. Classification (NCBI taxonomy): domain Eukaryota; kingdom Metazoa; phylum Arthropoda; class Arachnida; order Mesostigmata; family Dermanyssidae; genus Dermanyssus; species Dermanyssus gallinae. The sequence goes on along the minus strand of QVRM01003673.1, from coordinate 20,932 downwards.
GAAGATAACGCCTTTTCTATTCACGAGACTGTGTCTCTTCCTTTGAAAGACGGCTCAGTCGAACCGCTACAGTAAACACTAGTGTCTATCATTTGGCGCACAGGACAAAATTCGGTGGACTTTGACATGTCTATCCCACCAAACATTGAGCAAAGTCTTGCGTGAATGCCAAGTCTCTTTAGCGTCTTCTGGAGAAGCTAGTCTGGGGCGCACAAAAACCTTATGCACATTTTACATTATCCTAAAAGATCAATTTTTCGTCACAGATAACAAATCTATCCAGAACAAACACTCATTGCATTTAGCAATCCAGAAAGAAAATATTGCTAGTGTTTCACTTCGATGCACTCGCCTAAATCATGAGGTACCCATTGGTTCAACTTTGGCACAAAACCATGGGCGTAATTAGCCCGGGTATTTACATAAAATGAAAGTGTATTTAAAATTTAAAGAAAACAGGTAAGACAAATAGAGATGTAGTAGCACGCTTCGTGGTCATTGGTTATCACTATATGCTCAGCGGGACTGTAAGTTTTCACAAGCCATGTGACTTATCTTTTCATAAATGTTGCAAACCCATTTATCTAGGAATAAATAGAAGTCGTTTTTTGTTTAAATGAAGTAACCCGGAATGAAAAATGCCCTCTTACAGGTTTAGTCCCTTGCAAGGCAACATGCATTGTAAGCTATATATTTTTTTAAAGGGATTAACTTCAAATGCGGTTTGCTCAACTGCAAATGTGGACCGGCAGTGTGGGGCTCCAACCCACTAAAAACCACTCATGTTCCAATCTCCACACTCAACGGGGAACTGCAAAAGCAATACTTCAAACAATTGAGGGGGTGAATAGTAGCGTTTTTGTCTTAGCTGCCCTGGAGTGCCCCACGGGGCCTTGTCAAGCAAAAACGATTCTTCTCTTCTTTGGCATAATGTTTTCGATTATACGAGCTATATGAATCCAGTCATCACGTGAGTTCATAAGTAGATGTATCAGCTTTTTAAGGCTGCCGTCACTTGCTGTTATTAAGTACGTGCATAAAGGAGCCGACGCCGGGCACAGCAATATTGTGTTAACGCGTGTCCTGCGTTGTTCCTTCACAGTGCTTGCAGAGTGGCGTATCTGCTTTTTCTATCTGAAAGAGAAAACTCTCGAGGTTGCCATGCTCTGTGAGCACATGGGTCACGTAATGTGTCAACTCGTCGCCGGACCAGTTATTCTATGCTTTAGTGTCCGGAATCAGAATGTTCACTCGGGCCTCGTTCGGTATGGCGTCCCATTCATCATGCGAAGAAGCCAACGTTTTTTTTTCCTTTCTTCTTGCTTTTTGCTTGTCGGTTCCGTCCACAAGCGACGACGTTCGTCGACCTTCAGGGTTCAAAGGGTCGTACTAGTATAAGAACAGCCGCCGTACTGACCGTTTTGTAGGCCATCGTAATCCGTAAAGCAGCAATGCGTTGGGTCTTGCGCATCAGCGCCCTGCTGCGGGCCGGAGTCAGTGCGGTTAATAGCCAGACCGAGGCCACGAACAACATAATCGACTCGGCAACCGGTCAGAATGTATTGACCGCGGTCAGAATGTATTTAGCATCAGCCGGGCGATGTCGTGTAAAACTTTGGTGGCTTTCTCTGCAGCCAAGCGGAGGTGATATATACCTCGAACTAGTGCCTCTGCCATCTGACCAAAATCTAATAGTGACGCCGCGTAATAAGAGGGGACCAATTTTGTCGCTAATCGAACACCTCATCTACTTTTATAGGAAGGCTTGCTCTTCGTCACTATCTTAAAGGTAATGTTCAGGTGGTTACTTAGCATACCCCTTGCGCAGTCGAACGCTTGCAAGCCAATGGGACATTGGCGTGTCGGTGAAGTGCGCAGTGTGTAGTTGAACTTAAGGAAGCCCAAACTATGTCTCCACGGGCATAGTGCTACCTATGAGTGCTACGGCGCAGCATTTATCTACAAAGTTCTTGAGAATCTTTTGAGAACTAAGTAGAACGCCAAGAAGCTCTAACTATCCCGGGTGGATATCTTTACCTTCATTAAATCACCTTGACTAGTTTAACATTTCTTGAGCCGAAGCCAATGCACGCGACGGCGGGCCTTCTATAAATTGATCAAAGGGAGACCGGGTACCTGTGGGATATAGACGTGTGATGTGCGTACGCAGATCTCGGAGTGATCTAAGGGACTTCCTGCACATTTCGCGGGTATACGACTGCAGTGACAGCAGTAAAGTTGATTCAAGTTTTTTGTTGGCTGAAGATTCAGATCTCATGATAAATTTCCAATGTTCTGAACTCCAGTCGCACTCTGCTTGAACAATAATTTCTTTCACTATGGCACTTTCCTCCTCTACGCCGGCCGCAGAGTACTCCTGTTGACGAACTCCTTCGACACATTGTCCTTTGAGACACTTCAAAATATCTTCGTCAGAAAACGGAGGATTTACTGCGTAAATTCATCCCCAGAGCGCTGATGTATGTGAGCTTTTGAATGTCAATTTTATCGTTTTCACACGTGTTTTTCATTTTTTTATTTGCTTTTAGCTTGATGCACGGATAGCCACTTTGCCCTGCGACATAATTTGTGCGTGGGCGCCGGGGATAGACTGCCTTGGCGTATGCCTTTAAAATAATAATAATAATAATAATAATAATAATAATAATAATAATAATAATAATAATAATAATAATAATAATAATAATAATAATAATAATAATAATAATAATAATAATAATCTTTTTTTTGGTCTGCTTAGGCTTGACGAAGGTGGTAGCACAAAACTCAAACTCTTAAAGTTTGCGGTTTTCTTAGGTAAAAGAGAGAACTGCGTGTAGCAAAAATTGTCAATTTAGTAAATTAAAACGTCGCGAACATTTTCGTGCTAACTAGGTGTGTCTCGGTGATTATGCAGATTTTTTAGGCTGGAAAAAGTGAATTGTGGCTGAAAAACAACCAGAGAGCCAGGTGTTTCATTTTAGCGCTGGTGGCCAGACGTCTGCCAGCCCGATGAGTGGTAGTGAACATATCACTATGTGTACGTCCACCGTCACCATTGACAACGAGCACACCACGCGACTCTGCACGTTCACCGTCACTGTTGACAACGTGCACACGACGTGAATCTGCACGTTCACCGTCACCCTTCGGAAGGTGCGTACGAGCTGAACGTGATATAGACCACCACTGCTCTGCAAAGTGCCAGCCGTCAAGCAAATTATCGACGCAAGCACAAGTAAACGCCAAACGGGTTCTTCGGAGAGAGCAAATGTTGGCCGGCCTAATAGCCAACGACCAAAATGAAAAAGAGCAAGAGGCACCCGAAGAAGAAACTTGTGCCAACTGGAGCCATGTCCTCACAAGAGCCGACCGTGCAATTAAAGCTGCTCAACGAAAAGTAGCCAGTGCCACAGGTGCACGCATCATTAATGAGCGTCAAAGTGCACAAGGTAAATTCAACCAAATTGGCTCGGAGATACTCTTCGAGTGCCCCGAGGCCCCTGATGCCTTAAAGAGTCTGAGTGTCTTAAAAATGTACGCTGAGATCAGGAAAACTATTCCCGGAGCTCGCGTACGGATAACGGCTCTAGGTAAGCTAGCAGTCCATGTATCCCAAACGGAACAGATAAAATCCGTAAAGGCGTTGAATCGTGTATGTGGGTTGGTCATACGACCTCTCCCCGACACGTCGGTATTGTGGGGACGTATCAGCGGGGTAAATCCGCAGTTCTCCGAAGAAGATTTGCTGGACTGTCTGCGCGAACAGGGAGTTAGCGAAGTCTGCAGAGAGAAGTTCGCTGCCGCTAGTACAGACCAGAGCAAGGACATCATCAAAGTGATGAAGCCGTCAAGTAGAGTGAGGCTTAGATTTGATGGCAACCCAATAGGCGCGGTGACCATTGTGGATGAATGCATCAAGGTCACACTATGCTGCGACTCGCCCTTATAATGTTTATCTTGTCATAAATTCGGGCACAAATCATCAGAATGTGCAAAAAGAGAGGCTCCAACATGCAGGAAGCGTGCGCGGCCCGGTCACTAAATGTGGGAGTGCAATGAAAAGACTCGTTGCGCTAATTGCGGTGGTGCACTTGCGGCTAGGTGTGGAGTTAAAAGAGTCTATGCAGAAGCTCAGAAACAAAAGTTATATTCAAAAGTGTCCTCTCGTCTAACAGATTCAATCGAGGTTTTTCCTCAACTTTCGCCAGCGTCAGACACAGGCGCAAATTGCCAACCAACGGGCGCAGAAACAAAGTCATATGCAGACGCAGCAAGACCTACCGGCCCGCAGCCGGTACTAGATAAGGAAGGTAAGGTGCTATGCCATCTGCCTCCACCGAGTCGCCCCATAAAGGGTCATGTAAAACCAAAGCATGAGTCAAACGGGATTTCACAACCGAGGCCTAAATCATCAACTACTGTGTCGCGAGCCCCTCAGATTATGGAGGGCATCATTAAAATTTGGAAAGTGATCAAGACCATGCTTTCATCTTGGCTAGAACAAAACTCCACATTTGCAAAGGTGACGGATTTCCTCGAATCTGAGGCTGGTAAGGCCCTAGAGATATCAATGATCGAAGGCAATACTCCACCGGAGACAGACTTAATTGGAATTTGCGGTGTTGACCAATTACCCGCCCACAAACAATGAACAGCGAAGCCCCTCAACCAAACCCCGATCATCCTCAAACCCGTCCCCAACAGGCATTTATTTGCGACGTTTGCAGAAAACCCCTAAGATCGCTCCGCGGATTACATATACATAAAACTGGTGTTCACGGAGAACAAACCCACGCACCTTCCGTTGGCCGGCTACCCGATCACGCCCTGCCCGGTACAAAGAGAATCGAACTGCCTGACCTGGAGGTCTTAGGAGCGCCCGTTGGCTCTCGGAAGATCTCTAGAACAATCCAGGATATGAGAGACGCCCTTCGGTCTATAAAAACTCGGCTATTGGCGATGCACTTACAGGCTACATTATGCCTATGGAGATACAGCTTAGGGTCACCTAGGTTAAACTATATTCTACGCACTTCGCCCACAGGCCAAAACTGTGATAATTTGCAAGCATTTGAAGAGGTGGCAAAGAAGACGAAGCTGAGCTGGCAGCAAGACAATCGATAGGCCCCGGCCCCTGGCAACAACACCCTACGCAGCATAACGCAAATACTCTGACCTGTAGAAAAGATACTACTTTGTACCCGTCGCCATGGAAACGATGGGCCCAATCAGCAAAAACACAAGTATCTTCCTCAAAGACCTAGGTATCAAAATAAGTGCACACGGGTGACCAGCGCGAGGGTGAGTTTCTACGTCAGCAACTCTCGCTCGCAGTGTGTAGGGGAAACGCCGCCGCTGTCATCGGCTCTATGGATTGAGGAGCGGGGGTGAGCCTAGGTGGGTACGCCCTTAGATCCCACAATTGTAGGGAAACACCGAAAAATTGAATTAATAATAATAATAATAAGGGGGGAAGGATGAGCCTACGCGGGTACACGTTTGGGTCCCACAATTGTAGGGAAATACTGAAAAATTGAATAAATAATAATAATAATTTTTTTATTCAATTTTTCAGTATTTCCCTACAATTGTGTGACCCAAACGTGTACCCGCGTAGGCTTACCCCTCCCCCCTCCCCCTTCTCAATCCCTAGAGCCGATGATAGCGGCGGCGTTTCCCCTACACACGGCGAGCGAGAGTTGCTGACGCAGAAACTCGCCCTCGCGCTGGTCACCCGTGTTAGCACTAATTTTGACACCTAAGTCTTTGAGGAGGATACTGTGCTCTTGCTGATCGGGCCCATCGTTTCCATGGCGACGGGTACGAAGTGATATCTCCTTCCCAAATCAGAGTATTTGCGTTTCTTGGCGATCTCGGCATGTTCAGCAACCCACCGTGACCTGATGGCGCTGTGCATCAGGTATGACGGAGCCACTGTACATGATACCGTGGCATCCCATACCAGGCATTTGCCGTTGGACCATGGCGGGGTGGTGACGCCGTCTGGTCTTTTGTCGTCTTTGAGGCCCAACCTGGGCTCCAGGGTGCTTGGTATGCCGGCTCTACGAAGAGCCTTTTTTAGGATCGCGTTAATTTCCGCGTGTCTGGGAGCCCTACCAGGGCTTTTAGTGCAGCTCAAAGGGTGCAGTCCGTCCTCATCTACTGTTTTTCCACACGCCTTACACTCGTATGGCTCACATATGGGAGCGCCTATTCTCAGAGCGGCCACCATGCGGAAGGAGGTGTTGTCCAGCATGGTGCCCAGCTGTGATGAAGAAAGTGCTCTTAGGAAGCCACTGCTGAAAGTGTCACGGGCAGCTATGAATACCGCTCTCTCTGTCGGGGATTGGATGCCATCTAAAATCGTGCGAGCGGTCGTTTGACACTTGTAGCTGTCAAGCATGTGCTGTGTAGGGTGTTGCTCCCAGGGGCCAGGGCCTATTGCTTGTCTAGCTGCCAGCTCAGCTTCGTCCCTCCTTCCGCGCAGCACAGAATGAACATCCGGTTCTAACAACGTCTCCGCAAGCCCCGAGAACTCTATGATAGAGGCCGCGTAGCACAACGAAGCAAGCTCTGCCACGGACCTTAGTCCCAATCCTCCTTCGCTGAGAGGAAGTGTGGCCCTTTCCCAGGATCTGTCGGTAAGGGCCACATTTAGAACTTCACTCAGTATCTCCTTTGCCACCCCGTCAAATGCTTGCAAATTATCACAGTGGTGGCTTGTGGGGGACGTGCGTAGAATGTAGTTTAGCCTAGGTGATTCTAGGCTGTATCTCCATAGGCATATAGTAGCCTGTGCGTGCATCGCCAATAGCCGAGTTTTGATACACCGGAGGGCGTCCCGCTTATCCAGGATAGTTTTCGGAATCTTCCGAGATCCAATGGGCGCTCCCAGGTCTTCTAGGTCAGGCAACTCAATTATCTTTGTACCGGGCAGGGCATCTGCAATGAGTTTGCATGCCTCATCCTGCTGGTGGGAGGTTCCACCTACAGCTATGACCTCGCATTTTGAGGCGTTAAGAGTTAAGCCTCCCTCCTCAGCAAACTGTAGCACTTCGCGTATGTCGGAGGCCACTATGTTTGCCGGGCCGCCTAGTATACCATCGTCTAGGTACCACACATTTAGTGGACTTTTCATGCGGGACACTAATCCTGAGATTCCTAAACTAAATAAGGCGGGCCCAATCGGATCTCCCTGTTGTACTCCGTTGGCTGAGAGACGAGGCTCACTCTCTCCCCAGGATAGCAGTGATGGCGTGCCGTAGCTCTGCCACGCTAAGCGAAACATTTGTGGAACTTTCGCTTTAACTTCATTAAGGATAACATCGCGTCGGATGGTTTTGAAGGCGTTTCGGAAATCTAGTTTTACCAGGACTCGTGGGGGTCCCTCTGCCTCCGTGAAAGCCCGAGTTGCGTGTGCTGCAGCTTCAGCTCCGCCTTTGACTGAAACGCCAACCTGGTGAGGTGCCACCGCCTTCACGATTGCCGTCCTATTGATGGCAATCGCTACTTTGGCAACTAGCCTACGTAAAGTAAGGCCGCACGCTATCGGTCTAATGGAACCGTCTTTTTTCTTCAGGGCTGTCAGATCTGCCCCATAGAAGATTGGGTGTCAAAAACTTGGCAGCCTGCCACTTAGAGTCAAGTTAGTCAGACAGCGCAGTTCCGCTAGCAGTCTTTCGGAAGAAGGTATTGTGCTGTCCAACATATCTCTCAGATGTCAAGGACGTAATCCATCCAGTCCAGGGCCAGATGCTAATGAGAAGGAGCGAACCGCATTAACTACGAGCTGTGCCGGAACGATGAGAGGCTCATCCGTGGGAGGTTGCTCAAAGTTGGTCAAGCGGTTCCTGACGTGAGCCGGAGGAGAGGGATGCTTGCTTCTAAGTTCCTGAGTCGTGCGGACGTCGGGCAATGCAAAGACTCTGTCGAAAGTAGAGTGCGTGCGGCGGAGCGTATGTCTCCCACAGCTAACTTGCGTTCTGCCCTTGCGGCAATCTGGCGGTCGGTGAGGTGCTCCTTGCGCGACTGTGTGAGGCTGTGGTGCGGTCTATCAGAAAGATTATCCAGCGTCTTCCATTGGGAATCTGTTATGTTCTTTCTAATTACTTGGCACAATGTGATGTCGTTGTTTTTTAGTTCTGGAATATGCAACATGAGTGTCGGCAAAGTCATTAATCTGTGCCAGGGTTCAGCGTCTAGTCTCGAGTTAAAGTGGGAGAGGGCTTCCGCGTAAGCTGCGCAACAGATTTCCCTGACTTCTCTCGGGATTATCCTGACTAGCTTCGTGCTTTTGCGAGCACGAGCTAGAAGACGGGTAAACATTTTTGGAACGTTGTCAGAGGTAATGTCGGCTGAGTCTCTCTGGTCCTGGGTCGAAGTATGTGGAGCGGAGCCATCGGGTGGCCGGTCAAAGGAATGTGTGTGGGTTTGTCCTCCGTGAACACGGGTTTTATGTATGTGTAGTCCGCGCAGAGATTTTACGGATTTTCTACAGACGTCGCAAATGAATGTTAGCTGGGGACGGGTTTGAAGATGATCGGGATTCGGTTTAGGGGGTTTGTTGTCCATTGTTTATTATTATTATTATTATTACTATTGTGATTATCACTATCACTATTATTATTTCGTACTGGTACTACTTCTGCAGTGAAACAAAGTGAGCGCTGGCTTGGCTGTAACTATCGTCTTCTTAATTCTTGCCTTTCCAAACAAAAACGTCGTTTTCATTGTCGGCGCGATGAGTTGTTGATATAACTGTTGGCGCCACTTTGTAGATTAGATGTTCCAACGTCAAATTTTAGTTGAGCAGCCGTTAGAATTCGAATTTGAATGGCAGCGGCATGCCGCTTGAAGCCTACGGGCCGTTACGCGGGTGGTTTCGTTTTGCTTCACCATGTCGTGTGGATCTTCACAGCCTCATGGCTGCTCGTGCCTCTGTCGCATGGCCACACACTGTACACTAAACTGATCACTGAGTTACAGGCATCACTCTCGTATGTTACTTCCTGGGTTTACCAACCTGCACACACATGAATAGACGTGTTTCCTTGGAGCTCGATATGCGCACGTCCCACGTATAATAATAATAATAATATTTTTTTTTGAGAAGGAAATATCATTTTACGCACACTCAAAACCGGTAGTGTGGGACTCGCTGCCGATGTTGTTGGCATACTACCCACTAAAAACCTCTCAACTAAATGTCCTCAGGAAGAGGCGAGGAGCTGGACCCATTCTTTAATACTACTTTAACCCCTAACAACTAATAATAATAATAATCGTATTTATTATATCAAATTATACGCATAAGTCACGGGTAAACATGTCACACATGCGGGCCTACGCAGGCCGCTAGTTCCTGACGATTATGCCGGCTCGCATAATGCTGTACCAAACACGCCGCATTTCTCAGCGGAAAAAACTAACGCTGCCTGCTGAATAAGACTCAAGAGAAATTTGCTATTGTGTTTCGCAGGCCAGATCACGTAGAATTTTAAGAGCACCAAAGGTTTCTAGTAACCTAGTCTCTCGATCATATTGACTGTTTTTCAGCAGACCCCCTTTATCACGTCTTAATTCAGCCAAAATTGATTTATACCGTCTAGTATCAAAGGTAAAACTATTTACTGGCTGGAGCTACTTAGCTCCCGGACTGCTGCTGCATTACAACCGAAACGCGCGGTCCGAAAATAGAGGCAACGTATTTGCTTTTTTTTGGTACAGAAGGGGGAAATGCTTTTAAAAAAAGCACGCTGTGCAGGACTGCACACCGGCTGGTAGCTCGATATCTATCAAAGTCATTGTATTACCGACTAACACCCTCATACCTCCTGGCATTCATTATAACCAGGTCCTACAGCTGAAGCTAATATTGTTCACAGTTAGGGAGTCTCTAAAACAACTTTTCGTGTGACTACCAGCGCCGGTTCTTGTTTGAAACTTTGTACAATAAATCTCCTTGCAATCTTCAGGCCTTCCTAAAGCTTATATGTGGGCGCCATAACCTATTAGCCTGCTTGCCATTTGCTGACACAGTCGAGCTGTTAATTGAACACAACAATTCCAAGTATTCACTATGGATAAATCTAACAGTGAGGCGGCGTGTAGACGATGTGGCTTCGCCCAATTTAGATCTGAGACGCACTGCAATGCCGCTCGTCTACATCAAATGAACCGACACGACATTGCCAAACAAATGAATAGACGTGGAGCGTTACTAGCTTACTAATCTGCATGAATCTAACGTCTGCATGAACCAACAGCCGTTTAAGATTGTTTCCCTCTACCACGCATATATATTTTTTGTTTTAATATAGCTATTAGAGACTCACATAATGTATCTGCAGGCATACATGTACAGAGATGTATATATATATATATATATTTATTTAAACATACCATATATATATATATATATATATATATATACATGCCGGTATAAAGTCGCGCGTGTGTAGTAGGCCACTTTGAATTTAAATTCCCGTTTAAATTGGTCTTCCGACAGTGAGTGATTGCAACCACGCAAAAGCTTCCTGTACGTGGCTAACGTGTGGTATGTTGGGTGTGGACCTATCTGGAGATGGGTGACGCATTGGATGTTGTGCTTGTCGCCATCTTCATCGGCTGCGCAAGCAAGAACGACAATGCTTACTAAGCAGACGAAAGAAACGAGCGTACATTGAAATGTTCACTATATTAATACCACATCACGTGACGTTAGAAAAGTGTGAAGTCCTGGCCCACTTAGCTATGCCGTTATTTCGCAACGTATATTCATGTATACACCATTGACATTATATACCGATGACTGTCCCTTGTCGATTGTACTAAACGGTGCGCTGAGGTTTACGTTAAATATGGTCAGGTCTTTAACTACCCTTATAATATTCACTATGTTCTTTGCAACTACTCAGTATGTGCCCTAGATAGATTGGACCCATAATTCGTGACGTCAATGTTGCAGGTCATTTCTACCACAGGGTGGATCTCGCCGACGATATATAGTCGTGTGTGCTCAAAGAGGTTTACGACTAATGTTGGTACACGAAATGTATTCATCAAGTCCAGAATATTATTTACTTGCTTTAAAGAACTGTAGTGTTCCTCAAACCTAATGTACATTTCTGCACTGATTCTAAATTGTACGGCGTAGGCCTACAATGAACGAATCTCCTCCGAAGCATCTTTCGCACGTCTTCTATCGCCTAAAAGCTGTTGGACGCAACATCTAACTCTGCCTTTTTGTTGTGCGCTTGGCATTTGCAAGACTATCTGCGCGGATGCTCCTCTTAGCACAATTAAACTTCAGACAGAACTACTACAACTCACTTGATCAGGGTCCTTAATAATGTTCCCACTAATCCGACGCAATCCCCCTGACGTCTCAAAAGCTAATCGGTAAAAGTCTTATGGGTAGACGATGGCTGACCACTATATTAAGCCATTCTTCCAGCCGCGCACGGACTCGGATAAAAATAGTTCGTACTTATGGGGCTTGAGATTTCACATAGTGTGGAGATCAAGGCAGGTTCGCGGCGTACTTGTGCAAGCAATCACTTCTCACCTTGTTGAAGGCGTTCTGCAAACCGAGTTTAAAATTTTAATTTAATTTGGAACCAAATTTAACCAATACACTTGAAGACATTCGCGGCTTAACAAACAAACGAGCCTCGTGTTGCTGCCTTGCGTTCTAACCAACACCGCGAAACCTAACTGGTGGTCGCAGATGGTCTCGCTGATCGTCCGGACGTTGGCCGAATAACCCCGCGGCTTGAGGTTTGCCTGAGGAACTCAGGCAACAGGTTCCGTTACGGCAGGTAGACGCTTGGCGATCGTGGCTGCCAAACTTACAGCAGGCGCGCTTTATAAAGCAACTTTTAGCAAAAAATAACCAAATTATTGTTTTTTATATTGAAAATATAATAATATAATCTCAGGTCAACTACTATACATTTAAGGCATACTGGTCCAGTTGCAAAGCGATATATTTATATCCGTCAATATTCCCGCGTATGAGTATTGACGAAGGAAGCTAACGGCTAAGGTTACGAAAGAGTTTCTTGAGCAGGACCTTACCTTAGGTCATAGAGGAGTACATTCACCGCACCTGTGTCACGTAACGTTGTTGCTAAATTTTCCAGCAGAACTCGCGTAAGCTATTCTGTTTTTCTTGGTCACAGTAGCTTCCTGGCATTGTCATGGTTATTGCGTTGTGCTTTGTAATAATCGGATGGGAGAACGATTCCCGGTACCGAATCAGAACTACGACTACGACATTCTCGGTCAACTCGACAACTACTGATGCTAAGCGGATGGACATAACACAGTATGTAAGGAAAATAATTAAACATAAATCACGTCAAGTTCAATAAGGGAACTTCGCAGAACGGATGCCAATTGAACCGAAACCAGAAACATACAGGGTGGGCCATAATTACAGTAACAACTCTTCCACGATCTCTAGCTTTCTGGAGACTTTGAGCAAGTATTGGGTCGTTTTGGCGGTTGCTTACACGTATTTTTCCACAACACATCAAACAGAGCAACCATGCTGAAAGCGCTGTACCAAGTTTTGTAAAAAGTCAACATTTGTGCCCTGTTAGTGTCGGTAAGCTCTCCCTCTTTCTCTGTATATATATATATATATAAAAATATAAATCTATATATATATATATATATATATATATATATATATATATATATATATATTATTATATATATATATATATATATATATATATATATATATATATATATATATATATATATATATATAAGACTGTCGAAAAAGCTTACTTACTCGACAACTTCTACTTCACCTTTATATAAAAATGATGGACATTAAATTTGCAATCGAGAATAGTCTTTCGGGCGTACATTTTAGTCGTAATGGCTTTTTCTTCTGTTCAAGGGTAGGCATGGTGATGACAAGCAGGATCCAAATCTCTATCGTGGAGTGGCGTCAGAACGCACATTGAATAATATTTTCTGTAAGTTGGTTATTCGACCGATTGAGCGAATGGCTGAAGAGGCACTTCCACCGGAGCAATTCGGTTTTAGGAGAGGCCGAGTCACCCGTGATGCCATCCATGTTCTCCAGTCAGAAATCGAGCGAGCTGTGGCACTACCCAAAAGTCATCTGTATGCAGTCTTTATTGACTGCGTCAAGGCCTTTGACAAAGCCCCTCGCCACCTGCTGGTTGAAGCATTCCAACAAGCAGAAGTGGGTGGCTCTCTCCTGAGTGTAATAGCAAGTTTCTTTGAGAAGGACACCTTGTTGGTAGACGGTGCGCAGGGTGCATTAGAGATTAAGCAAAATGTGGGAACTCCGCAAGGAGACCCGCTAAGCTGCGTCTCGTTTACACTTTTCCTTGCTGACCTCGTCGGTTAGGTCCGACAAAAGTACCAAAAAGCCGTAGTGGTAATGTATGCAGATGATATCGTGGTCGCTCATCGCAATTTAGGTGCCATCAAGCGCATTACCTCTAAGATAGAGCCGTTCCTTGTCTCGAAAGGACTTGAGATAAATACCAGGAAGACCAAAGCCATGAAATTCAGGCGTGGAGGTCGATTGGCTGCCAGAGACGTTATACGTTGCTGCGGCCAACCATTAAAGTTTGTTAACTCGTTCCAGTATCTTGGCCTTCAGGTTCATTATACAGAAACGACGTTCACAGCGCATGTAAACGAAACAGTACGGAAAACATTTGTCTCTCTTTACGGGGAAGTAGGCAATGCCCGAAGACTGTCCGTTCTCTCAGCAGTGAGGCTCTTCATGTTTAAGATTGTTCCGGGGCTGATGTACGGTTTTGACAGGGTGTGGAACCATCTCACGCTGGCGAATTTTAACCAGCTTGAAAGGTGTTTTTCATTATATATGAAGCGAGTGCTCTGCTTACCTATCCGAGCGAGGAGCCGCTTTGTGTATCATGTCAGGCTGCCCACCGGCTGCTGAAAAAATCCGACTAAGGCTGAAGATGCCGCGTACAGTACTACTGCCGCGTACAGTACTACTGCCGCGTACAGTACTACTACTTTACGAATGTTTTATTTCGGAGTGGGAAGCTAAAGTCGAACAGGCCAGACGGGAGGTCCGGTGGTTTGGACGTTTTCAATGCCTTGCACCTTTGGTCTGGTCCTGTATGTGACAAACGCCACGTATACACCAGGTACATAGTGCATGGTTATCACTACCTGTTCAAACGCAACCTTTCACGAGAAGTACGAGTTGTGCACCTGCCGGTTCTGCCTGCAGAGGTGTGCCAAGTACCATGCGGTGGAATGCACGGCGCTGGACCGAAAATCGTTGCACTATTCTCTCGTCGGAAGCGTGAAGAAGATAGAGCTTCATGAAGAAACATTTTGAAATGTATATTATACTCAATTTGAGTGAAATAAACATAATTGTAAATTTAGTCGTAATGGCAACATTTTATAGTTCTGGAGGTGAAAGCTTCAACGTAGTACATAACAACATATCGACTTTTTATGATTTTTTATAATCTGGCTTTCGCATTTCACTAGCTTACGTCGGGTGTGATTTTGAATTATGCAGAAATATTTATGCAGATTTTTTTCTCCGAACACGCCAGTATGATCAGTTTGCTCATGCGTTGACTAGTTCACCTGCAAACGTTGATTTTGAACAACTATGTAGAAGAAAAAAGACAGAATACTTTTATGACTTTCAACCGCACTACTAAACAATACGTTTCCGTCCCCTCCTTCCATTCCATCCGTTCAAATTTATAATAATAAAATAAATAAAATAAATCTTTTTTTTACCTCAAATGTGGGACTGTTAAATGTGGGGGGAATTCTGCAAACGTATGCACCGTTACGGGGTGTCCAGCGTAGGAACCAGCTATTTCTGGAGAATTCCTCGAACCGAGGTCACATTGCCCCATTGCACATGCAGATGCAGGCGCTGTCTGAGTAAATCGCCCGCTCTCCTATCTTCGCTGGCTTCCCGACTTTCAGCAGCAATACACGAGTGGAGGGACCTGTTCCGCCAAGGGCATCAAAGACAACCGAGCAAAACCCGTATGAGAATCTAGAAATAATTTTTTTAAAAAGGTTGTTTTTAATTCTAGACTATCCTCCGTCCCCTACGGGCTTGGTACTTAACCTGAGGTATATCTCCAATGCACCGAGGACCGGACATGTTAAGATATCTAGAGTTTCCCCAACAGTCCTTGTGGCAGCATAGCCGCTGACTCTCAGCGGTATGGTTTAAATATGTACGTATAAGTACCTAATTTTCTGCTTATTCCTCACCTTGCCTGTCTCGGCAAGAGCTGAAGCATTACCGACACTCAATGTCTGCTGCCTTGCTCACCTGCCTGCACTGAGAAAACAGAACAGCGCGTTGCGCCCGTCTACGAGGACGCAGCTGTGCGCGTGCACCAAGCTTGCCCCCAAACGAATTCCGAATCCGATCGCCGTCGACAGAGTTTCCAGCTAGTTGCAGGGTAAAGCGTGGAGCCATGCGTCCGCTTTTTAATGGAAACGGCGCGCAGCTTGGCCTTATCAGCGTCCGTGGCGGATGCCGAAAAAAGGTTTTCGACTCGTTGCTCATTTAGAATCGCCGACCTTCTCTCTGGCGTCCTGCATCGATGGGCTCATGGCCACACATAGCCACTTTCCAGTTTGCCTTCAAGGTATTTACGAGTGTCGGCATCGAGAAGAGTTCTATCCCGTTGCGAAGACCTTTAGAGGAAAGCTGCAAGAGCTATCTCCGATAGGAGAATTGCATAAGGCAGCTTGTTGGCGTACGTCTGCGGATAGACCGAGTTTTAACAACGCATCTACTGCTGCCAGCAAGTTGTCGTTGAATCGCTCCAGGGATCCCGGAGAGAGCCAACAGCATGCACCTCTAAACAGGTGGTTGAGACGTAGAGCCCAAAAATATGGAGCTTAGAAAAAATGACCTCGATGTGAATTTATTACGTGAATGCGTGACATTGCATTGTCTAGATTGGCCAGCCACATGTGTATATATATATATATATATTAAGTGTTAAAAAAATGCGACACACATTTGCATCTCACAATAGAATTTTGTATTATATATAAATATAACACTTGTTAATATCAATTGTTATATTTTATATATAAGCAAACACACTTAAGGTATATATACATATATATATATATATATATATATATATATATATATATATATATATATATATATATATACCTATGCATAAATATACAGAAGCTGTCCGGAGTTGCTCGTACGAAAAAAAAACAGTGTTGAGTGGCCACCAACTTTATCGTCTGCGACGGGCGGCCGAGAGAGGAGAAACGAGGTGTTGGACGTGGACGGCGGTCAGTGTGTCTGCAACCGGTGACCGTCGGCTTGCTTACCTTCTTCGACCACCGTTAGCCGTAGCAGTAATGGTGGTGGTGGTCGTAGTGGTATTGGGTCGGCTGCTGTAGTTCTGTCTTCGTTGCTGTGTTCTGTGTTCTGGCCACCGTCGTCCCACATTCGGTCGTCGTTGTACATAGTTGTTGTTGTTGTTGTTGTTGTTGTCTGTCGATTGACTGACCGACCGACCGCTGGCTGGACGCCGTCTCCACGGACGACTGTACGAGGCATTACACAGCCTCTTGCCTTGTGCTGCTTATTGTCGCCGTTGCTGTTGCCTATGTTGCCGATGTTGGCGCATTGCTGTTGCTGCTTGCCAATGTTTCAGCAACCGCCGCTATAGATGCTACAGATGCCTCTCTCTCTCTCTCTGTGTGTCTGTGTATGAGAGCGGCTGCTGCCATAATAACGGCGCGCACCACGGCTACAGCGCCATCAGCCGCACCAGCGGAGAGGACCGAGCGTCATCAGCCGCTGACGCGGGCGGCGGTTTCAGCGCCCACGGCGGCGACGACGACGGCGACGACAACAATGTCGGTCGGCGATTCTTCGCAGCCGCCGCGGCCGTCGCTTCTGCTGCTGCTGCTGCCGTGATCGTCGTCATCGTCATCGTCGAAAACGAACGGCGAGTGGAACGCGCCTTCGTTCAGTGCGTGCCGTGTTGACGGATGACGTACACGAATCGTCGGAGCAGAGGCAACCAGTGAGGAATGGTGCGTCAGCCCGCAGCACGCAGTGAGTGAGGTACAGGCGAACTGCTGTTGTTGTTGTTGTTTTTACGGCGGTTGTTGTTGTTGTCGTTGCCGGCAGCGGCTCAGCACTACTCTCGGACGGCACGGTGTTCTGCTCCGTTCTCTGTTCTCTGCTCTCTGTTCTCTATTCTCTGGTGGCCGGCGAGTGGTGTCTGTGAAACCGTCGACAGTAACGTCAGAGATCGAAACGACAGCGGCTACGGTAGTGCCATGTGCTTGACGTACTAGTGATAAAAATAATAGTGATGATATTGACACCACCAGTATTGTTGTTGACGACGATGGTGGTGGTGGTGGTAATGGTGGAGATGGTGGGGGTAGTGGCTAATTGCCACTGCTAAAGCGCGGTTGTAGTTATTGTTGTTATTCTGTGTTATGTTCTTGCCCTCCCACTTCTGATCATCTGCCTCGTTGTTTTGTGATTGTTGTTACTGCAGATAGATCTCTGCTATCAATGCAGTCGTTCCTTTATCAGCGTCGACGTGAATGTGGTAGTTCGGGCTGCTGTTTCTGTTGTTATTGTTAATATTACTAATCTTGTTCTTTCTCTCTCTGTTGACGTTTGTAGTTAAGCTCGTTTTCTTCTGCTTATCGTTGCTAGTTGTTACTGTCAGTGAAGAGCGCATCTACTATCAGTGTCTGCAGTGCGCGCCATTAATGTGTAATGTGTCTTGACCTTGATGAAGATGTCAATGTGCCGTTGACGATGGCGTACTGCTCTTGGGTAGTCGGACCGAGTTCAAACGAGACGAGCTACTAAAGTGACGCCTCGTTGTCATCGTCTCGCAGACAACACCTGCGAAAATCAGGAATACATACAATATGTCGTAGCATCTCGTCCCAAAACCCCACGACATCATCATCACCATCACTATGGTGTTGGGCAAAACGGGCAGTGCAAGCGTGGCTCCATCACAGTGAGAAGTGCTAATGGTTATGGTGATCGAAGCGGTGCTGGCTCTGATGGTGGTTCAAACAGCACTCATCAGCTAGAGTGTCAACACAAAGTGAAATGAGTGGCCTGCGAAAATCGAAGGGTCAGTGATGATAATCATGACGCACGCTGTTGGCTAACCCAGCCAAACTAATAACTGTAGAATAGTAGTAGTAGTATATGTGCGAAGATCGATGAAGATCGATCAATCAGGTGTCAATCAATCAATCAATCACTCACTCACTTCACTCAATCAACCAATCTTCAATCGCCAATCAATTAATAGCTAGACACGCGTGTCTATGTGTGCTTGTGTGTGCGCGCAGGTGTAGTCTCGGTGTGCAGAAGCATTGGTGGAAATAACCCGTTGCAAGCCCGGTTACTTCGACCGGCCAGCGGCCACGAAGTCTATCGTATGGATAACGTCTGTCAAGTCTGCTCTGTTTAGCGGTGGCTACCTTTCACCCACTTCGCACTCGTCTCGCATATGGATAAGCCGGAAAGGTCTTCGTCGTCGTCGTCGTCGTCGTCATTGTCATCGACTTGCTGTCCGCGCGTTGTTCACACACTCTAACGTACTCTCTAACACACACACACAGACCGAAAACACTCAGGCAGTGCTATTGCGCCCCTCATCATTGACTACTAGATCCGATTGGGTGGGTACACGATAGGTAGAAACCTCGCTTTCCGGACCCACAGAAGAGCGGTTCGATTCGACTGAGGTCGATTACAAACTCGAAACTTGAGCTTAGCGCTGGAAGAGCGTGTCCCGCAAGCAACAACAGCAGCCAGCAGCGGCAGCGGCCACATAACAACACAATACAGCAATAGCATTGCAGATAGTAAGCCTATACAATTATTGCTATCATCACTGATATAAATTTAGTCTTTGTGCGCTGCTGCATACGTGGAACTTCAGTGAGGCAGCAGCAACAACAACAACACCATCAACAACAACAATAACAGCCCCCTGTGACCGCGGTAATAGTGACAACAGCAAGCGGGACGTTGACGCGCTGCAAGTGCGACAGACTTCAGGTGCCTAACTTCAACTGAGGATATCTAGCTTGGGATAACGGCATTAATTCTTGTGTTCGTTCTTCTGCATCGCTCCTATCTTCGTTCGTCGGCTTCGGCCGGTCGCCTTTGAAGGTATGTAACGTTATGACACAGAACATCATGCATTACACGTGTATGTAATAGCATATGGCCATAATTCTGATGAAATCATTCTTGTGCTGCTGCTGGTGGTGGAGGTGGAGGTGGTGGTAGTGATGATGATGATGATGATGATGCCGATGACAATAGTGACATATGCTTGTTGAAATTAACGCTGGCTTCGTCAGCTTGAGCTCGAAGCTTTTCGAATGGTAGCCAGCGCACAAGAGGTTATCTAGAAAGTCGGTGGAACGTTGCCGATGGGACCGCCGGACTGCAGCAACGATTGCGGCGTAGGTTGCTAGTTGAATTGTGCGATACAACTCATAACGGGGCTCATCCTGAAGCTACGTGTTTTTTGTCCTATCCACGGCATTATTCCTAGCATATTGGTTAAAATTGTACGAGGTGTGTTCAAAAGTATCGCGACTTTTGAATTTTCGCGGGTTACGTATATTCGAATTTCGATTCTTTGTGGCGTTATGTTGGTACTCATGTCTCTCACTTATGCCGACAAGCTCGGCCATTTTGAATGTTCACTTAATTGTTGACAGCTGCTTTGCTTGCACGTGTTTTGGATCGTCTTCGATTTTTACCTATTCAAAAAAATGGATCAAAGAACCTGTATCAAATTTTGTGTGAAAACGAAATTAAGTGCGCGGATGCATTCCGAATGTTGACTGTGGCATACGGAGAAGCTACCTTGGACCGAAGCAACGTTTATCGGTGGTACAAAATGTTCTCAGAAGGCCGAGAAGATGTGAACGACGAAGAGCGTGCCGGACGCCCGAGCACTTCAACAACAGACGAAAAAATTAATGAAGTGGGAGAAAATGGTATTGGCCATCGTCGAATCACCGTTAGAGAAGTTGCTGAGGACCTAAACATATCGATTGGCTCGTGCCATTCGATTTTTATCAATGATTTGGGCATGAGACGGGTCGCCGCGAAATTCGTACCAAAATTGCTCAATTGCGACCAAAAACAGCATCGCAATGAACATTGCTAATGAGATGTTGGACTCTGTCCGCGACGACCCAAATTTGCTCCAGAGGGTCATAACTGGTGACGAATCGTGGGTTATGGTTATGACGTGGAAACCAAAGCTCAATCATCTCAATGCAAGCTGCCGCACGAACCAAGACCGAAAAAAGCGCGCCAAGTTCGGTCGAATGTGAAAGTTTTGCTGACAGTTTTCTTCGATTGCAGGGGCGTGGTGCATCATGAGTTCTTGCCACAGGGTAGAACGGTCAATAAGGAATATTACCTGCAAGTTATGCGCAATTTGCGCGAAGCAATCCGCCAGAAACGCCCGGATTTGTGGAAGAACAAAAATTGGCTTTTGCACCACGATAACGCCCCTGCTCACACATCGTTGCTTGTGCGCGAGTTTTTGGCCAAAAACAAACACACTAATGATGCCGCAGCCACCGTATTCCCCAGATCTGGCCCCCTGTGACTTTTTCTTGTTCCCTAAACTGAAGAGGCCCATGAAAGGACGACGTTACGCTACGCTTGACGAGATAAAGACGGCATCGAAGGAGGAGCTGAACAAGATTAAAAAAAAATGGTTTTTTGAAGTGCTTCGAAGATTGGAAAAACCGTTGGCACAAGTGTATAATATATCATGGGGATTACTTTGAAGGGGACAAAATAGATATTCATGAATAAATGAATAATTTTTGAAAAAAAAACACAAAAGTCGCG
>QVRM01003672.1:85000-185771 GCA_003439945.1 Dermanyssus gallinae | reverse complement strand
GCTGAAGTGCCGCAGCAGCTGGTGGCCCACCGCGCTCACGATCGGTCCGTAGAAGTCGCCCAGCAGAATTCGGCCATTTGAACCTGTTGGATTTGCCATCGTTGTTTGTTGTCTTTCTCGCCGCTCAACCGTCCGTCGTTTGGTCACTGGGCACGCCTGCAGTATAGTACACTTCAGGACAGAGTGAAGTGTGCGTGCTAGCTACACTAGCACCACCACCAGAGTAGAGAAGTACCATGTACCGTGCACTGCTGCTGCTGCTTAGTACGCTTACGATGATTCAAGATCGTGCTTCATTCAGCACGCGCGGCATCCCTACTCATGTCAGCTAGTCAGCCAGCCAGCCTCACTCGCCGGTGAACACCTGTGTCGAACATGTGCGCTTGTTTTGTTTTGAACGAATGGATGGATGGATGCATTCTACAACAGACGTTGCTGACTCGCCGGGCGGGCGGGTCGCTCCAACACACTATTCAGTTCAACTGTAGACGCCGAGTTAACTATTACGCGCCCGACATAAAGTAGTAAACGAATTTTAGTAACATATCGTTTAAATTGGAGATTCTTTCGAAAGTGAATTAGCAGCAAATACTATATATATTGCAAAAAAAAAAAATATATTATAATATATATATATATATTATATATATATATATATTGCAAAATACTACCGGCACGTCACATCGTTTAAATGAGTATTGGTATTTTATGGTATGTTCGAAGAAATCGACAATTCTCATTATACAACTGGTGTTTATCTAACTAGAGACGTATAGTTAGGTGTTGTCATACAGCTGTGCCTCGCGACGGCTAACCGGCTCAGTCAAACTACTAACGAGATTGTATTTCAGGTAGATAATAAATCAGATAAATAGTTATTCAGTTATAAGGTGATAACAAGAAGCGTTTCGTTGAGTTGTATAGTAAAGCGTCATGACACACGTCGATGACGATGTGTTTAGGAATTAAGTGCTATAAATATTTGTATCACCATTTCAAAAATAATCGAACTAGAAGTAAAGGTACAATGAAACAGGAATGATTTTTTAATTAAATACGAACAAATTAGAGGGAAAGGTCTGACGGTACTGCATTAGAGATCAAGTTTGTACACCTAACGGATGATTCAACTACTTAAAGTAACGAGCAATACTTAAAAGCGTTTATTGTTAAAAAAGAGAAGCTCTGATATATTTGTAACAGCAAAAATAAATTGATAAATTGCAAACAAAAAAGAGGCGCTTTCACAAGCTAAGACATAGGCAATGACGGTTGGTCTATATATATATATATATATATATATTATATGAGGACAACTCTCTTAGCGGTACTGGTTTATTCTGGCAATATTTATTAAGCCAAAACGAAGCCAAGCTTTGGTTTAAGACGTATTCTTGAGTCTGCGTTTTCGCCGTCACGATCTTCATTTAGAATGATTCGTTTTTCTCGTTGTTGTAGCTGTTGAGATTGTTGTTCTGGAGCTTTGCTGAATTTGGTGTGCTGCTCTGGATAACAACGTTGGAAAGGAGCCAAAAAGGTTGGCTATTATACTATAGCACTTAGTTGACTGCATCTGTAGAAATCCTCTTTGCAGTCATCATCAGTTAAAATATGGGTGGAGATATAGGAGATACGGCCTGACCCGCCGCATTTTGATGGAAGCTCAGGTTTCCGAGTTTCAGCCTATACTGTCTCACTCACGTCCCGGGGCATGACTCAGTCAATATTCGCTCTATTGTTGCATATTGGGTCCAGCCCGATTTTTTAGAGTTACCGACTGATAGGCATTGTTATTTAAAAGTTATTTTTTATAACGGACTATTGAATGCCGAGCTTTCCCTCAACAATACTTTTCCATGTTTCCGGCGGGACTGTGTGATATACCCGCGAACACATTGCAATCGATCTACTAACTCCTCACAATAAGTTTTGCCTCTGCTGTTTTTGTACATCGAACCCCGATGATAATCTCTGTCGGAAGTAACGCAATTAGCGAATACCGTGACAATATCAATTTCTACTGTCAGTTTCGTGAGAGCTGTGATTTTGATTGGCGATTTCAATCTACCTCGTATCGACTGGGCTATCACGGAAACCTCCACTGCCGAGTCAATGGGAGCTCGTTTCGTCATCTGCAGCGTAGAGAACAATCGTAGTCCAGCTAATCGATGGGCCCACGCCTCACACCGGCTCCATCCTCGATATTATCTTGTCCACTCAGTTCTGAAGCCTTCGACAGAATTGACAACTGCGAACCCCATAGTTAGTTTTGACCACAAGCTTATTCGTTCTGTCTTGAAACGGAAGTCACCAAAACCGTCTTGAGCGACTCATGTCTCCTATCCAGGCCCTGCTTCATCCACTGCATACCATCGGAAACTCATGAAACGCATCTTCGGGTCCTGACCGAGAATGAGCATAACTGTCAAGGACAGCCGGCACCCGTTCCGCAACGCCAACTCACACCTCACCAGCCAGTCAGTCTCCACCAACGCTGACATCAGCCTCACATTTGGCATTAATTGATGAAGAGAAGGTTGAACTACTAACATCTAATTTCGCATCTTTTCTCAACTCGTCCCACTAACCACTGCTGATCCACGTCAACAGTCCATGATCCCACGATCTACAGCGACTTGCTATCGAGTTAATCAATCTGATATTTACATACAATATTGTGCCTGGCACCTATATGAATGATCACATCACATACTTAATGGCGCTCCCAATATTTATTTTGAAATCTAGATTTTTTTAAGGCAAGGACGTCTTAGTTCGAGGGTTTTTCAAACATAATATTGTAACATCGTACATACAAAGAAGTCAAAAAGCGCAATGAAAACTATCGCCCTGCGTCCTCAGTGGTTCTATTGCCTACAACATTTTTAAAGTTTACTAATCAGACACTTAACCAATTATATGTCACCCGTGAATAATCTATTCTACACTTCCCTTTCCAATTCCGAATTTGTACCTTACGCTCGATGTGCACGCAACTGCGAAAGTGGCAAACGATTGGATTTTGTTCATTGACGTCGACAAAAGCTTTCACTGTAGTACTTGTGAATGCCTTTGATACGGTCGATCATAAGCTTGCTATCGAGAACGTGAAGCGACGCTCTGAGTCCATCCACAGTCTTGTAAACGACTTGCCGCTTTCTTGCACAACCGGACGTTTTGTGAGCCACGATATGCACCGTCTGGCATCCCACAGAAGAGTTGCTCTCTTCACAGTTATACACAACATTTGTTTTATAACTAAGGGCTTACATGCCGTAAGTGCTAAGCATCTTTTGTACGCTGACGACCTAAAATATTACTCTCCTCTGGACTATACTTCTGTGCATACCGCGCTGCACTCCCCTGCTTGACGGTATACGCCGCTGGTGCAGATGCAATAGGATGCAGTTCTGTTACGAAAATTCCTTGTTCCGAAACATGTCACCTCCGATCTCGACTTTCAGCCTCAGCGGAACAACACTTGATGCCGCCAATGTAACGCGGGACTTAGTGGTGTCTCAAAGTAACGGGAAATTGGGTTCGCTGTATCATATTAGAAGCTAGTCTAATCCACATATGTACTAGTAAACGCGTTTTTGCGTTTGGTTATCCTTATTATCCAAATATATATTCGTCCTGAATAAATCAAATGTGTTATCTAGACTGGAGCCCATATTTGTGCGAATACATGATTGTAAAACGATTCTTAAATTGGCTCTGCTCAGAAGATGTGGCATCGAGTCTCAATGCTTTTAACCTTCTGTGCGTTGTTAACTTTCTCAGGAACGACGACGCACGGACACTATCACAGCTTGCAAGCTAAAATTCTTCCTCTTTCCCTGACCGCTCTTTGATGTGCGAAGGTATAATCGTAGGAGTTCAAATTAATGCTTGTAGCACAATGTATTGCAAGACTTGAAATAATCAACGACATGCGTAGCCATAGCATCGCACAACTAGGTGACTTTGCAGGCACCCAGCCTGCTTTCACCCGTTTCTTCGGCAAATAAAGGCGCCATTTTCTATTCTATTCAATTCAGAACCTAAATCTATCAAGCAAATCTTAAGAAAGACTGCTTTGAAAGGACACGCGTGCGCCGCCGCCCCGGGTTCGAATTCACGACTGTTTGAGTTTCGAACAGTCGTGAAGAACGAGTCCCTCCACTTCGTCTGTTAACAACTCATTGTTTCCTTCCGTTTACCGTCGCCGTTACTGACTGATCTGAGCATTGCTCACTACGTATTATTGGTGGTAGCTTTCTTCGTGGCCGTTTCGTTAGATGGCCGCGAAGAGTAGAAGACAAAGACGCACAGAGGCCAACAACACAGCGATACGACAGGCCGAATAAATGTGAATGAACTTCGTTGCCCTCGGACAGTCGTGGCACTACTCCCCGAGTCCTCTGTTTCTAGCTGTACCTTCTCCTTCTTCTCTCTTGCACGCGCGTTCTCTCTCTCTCTCTCTCTCTCCACCTATTATTCTCCCCTACCCCTCTGGCGCTCTCTTATATCTTCATACTTCCACTATGATATGCCGTACTGATCTTTACCCGCGTGTACCCTCTTCGTCTACCTTTCACCCTGTTCCACTGCCAGAGGAAACGAGAATCGAATTTACACTGCACGATGCTGAAGACAACCGGCCGTCAGTCACCTTTGTCGGCCAGACACCAGATTTTCGTTGCGCTGCGTACGGTGGCGTCGGTGTGTGATGATGTTAATAATCGAGTCGATTATGTTTGTGACTATGATGCTCATGATGATGATGATAATGATGGTGAGGATGCTGGTGTCCGCGCTGGTGCGGATCACCTCTACCAGCTCAGCAACAACAACAGCAAACAACAACAACAGAAAGCAGCAGCAGCAACAACAGCAAGAACAACAGCAACAACAACAACAGCAACAGCAAGCGGCAAAAAGGCAATCCGAGGACAGCCGGCAGAACCAGGAGCAGCGCAAGCAGCCTTGTTGGCTACAAGCAAGCAGGCTAGCTGGCTTGAGGGCGCCCATTCGAACACAGACAAGTGTTGCTCGATCTACCCACTGCACAGGATTCCGCGTTTTCCGCACACGATCCGTGGTTGCTCTTGCCTTTCGTAACACCCTCCTCTCATGTGATATTTGTCGATTTATCTCGATTTCTCGTTCGGGGTTCCTTCTGTTATTTTCGATGGGCACCACCACCAATTTCGATGGGCATCGTCAGCACCACGGCCACCACGATGACACCACCACCAACGTCATGGTCGTCGTCATCGACTTGGTCTTCAGCGGACCTCACCGCAAACCGAAGGGCAACACCGATCAATGAGATTCGAGGGGAAAGAGCGGACCGGCGCGGAACAGACTACCATCACCACCACTACGTAGAGCGCGACGATCTCTTCTCCTACTATCTTTTCTTCTCCTTCCTTCGTTTTTCTTAATTCTCTTCATCTTCGTCGCATTCCGCGGCTTTTGTTGCTGGTTCTGTTGCTGCTGCTGCTGCTGCCGTTGCGGGTGCTGGTTCTTGGTTGTTGTTGGTCTGCTGCCTGCACCATGGCCGCTGATTGCCTCCTTCGTATGTCGCACAACCAGACAACCGTCAGGCAGAAAGAAGCAGCCAGGGGCGAGCACCTTCGGCTGACTGCGCCAAGCCATCATATCTCGAGGGATGATCCTCGCGCGGCGGTCGTAGCAGAGCGGAGCGAAACGAGAAGAAAAAAACAGAAAGAAAAACGAAAACGCGCTGCCAGAAGCGCCAACATCATCAGCGGCCACCGCCGCCGCCGCTTCTACCACTCTACCGCTTTCCACGTACGATTCGATCCTCGAGCGACAGGGAGTCGCCACTCGTGCGAACGGCCGGGTGAACCGGGCAAGCAGGCAAGCTTGGGTTTGGCCGTTGTCTCGCATCCCACTCATACATGATCTGATATACGGATCCGAGGTACACGACCAATCGGTTCTCGGCTCTCTGTCGATGGTCGCCGGGCGTACCGATCCCTCGTTGCGTGTCGTCGTCGCCGCAATTCTTCGCATCAGGTCCAGTCTGTCCGTGAGGACAGCTGAGTGAAGTCTGAGTGGTCTCTCTGCATGTGTGTCTGTGTCTAGGTCTGTGCGTGACGTCATTGTGCGTGCACCTCTCGGCGTGCAGTGAGCTTCAACGCATGCATGCCACCCCCCCCCCTGTCCCTCTGGCTGCACGAGGCACGCGCAGACCACCATCAACCATCACATCTAAACCAATCCAGTCACCAACTCCAGCCGGAGTGAACTCCAGCGTGTAGTGGCTTCTGCTCCTGCTGCTACTGCTGCCGCCGGATAACGTGGAGACGAGACCGAACGTGCACGGGGTCTAGCGAAGAACAGGCGCGAAAGAACGTCGAGTCGCGTGGAGGTGCCACCTGTCGACGAGCAGCACAATGTACCCGCTAAGCAGAGTGTATCGAACACTTGGACTAGTACTTAGTACGTAGTTTAACGGCCCTCTTTCGTTCTTCACTGTTTATCACCTGCTAGCATAATATTTATCCGCACTTTTGTACCATCGGTACAGATGACTGGTGAGGAGTGCCGACAAAGAGCTAATAATAGTTAACAGTCGAACAATATCTTCGTGTATGAATGGATATGCGCATCTTTACGCATAATCTTGAAATGGCGCTCGATTCACGCGTATACATAGTCGCGCTAGATTCGTCTACGTCTGAATGGCATGCATACAGTGCTCTTCTATTCGAGGAAAAGCTAATGTTACAGACGGGCTTCGAGGTCTCTAACTTTGTCTTACGGTGGCGTTATCTAGGCATTGCAGTGTAAAAGGCAATCAAATGCCGATGCCATGCTAGTGTCTCGACAGTGTTCAGCGAGGATATTGCAATATAAAAGCTTGCGTTACGGCCGTTGGGGCCGCGCCACTAGCATTGCCGTTTAACAACAACAACACTTGTACACAGGATTAGTTTCCAGTGGCTGATTGTGCAAGAGCAACCCTGGTCTCAATGTTGATTTCAGAGCTGTTTTTAGTACTGATGTCATGGTTTTTTGTTGATGTATCCCATTTAAACCACAAGCTGACATAACTTAATCCTTGAAGAGAATTCATATGCAGTAGCTCAAAATTCCCTCCTGTGTTCTGCCCGAATCAGTTCTGTTCTGTCCGAATAAAGACTACCGGGGCTCATCAGAAGCGGCTACAAAGATCAAGCAAACCGTGAGTATTATCCGCAATGACTTGCTCAACCGCGTGGGAAACCGGACCCGGGTCCCGGTCAACCTAACCGCAAAAGCAGCAAATCCAGGTGGGTACATACGATGCATATCCTATTGTCTAGTGCAAGGTCGGCTGTTGCAAATGATTTCAGTGGATGTTTTTTTTTATAATTAAACATTTTTTAAGGAGGTTGTTTTTAATTCTAGACCATCCTCCGTCCTCTACGGGCTTTGCAAATGTTTGCGCTCATCCCACTTCCCACATTCCTTCGCTAGTTTAGCAGGTGGTTCGGGGTGGCTCCACCTTATCAATGCACCTAGTACAGCTACGACGATTCCCCCCTGCAGGTCGCTGGCGGAAAACGCTTCCGGCTTGAGTGTCGGCCGCAGCAGTAGCAGCAGCTGCATGAGTCGATACGAACCTTGTGCAATAATTGTGGGGTATGCGGGTTCAATATGCGGGCCCAGCGTTTTTCAAGGGCGCAAAGTCGTAGAAGCGTATCCTTTGAGCGCTTGCGCAACGTTTTTTGCACACATATATATATATATATATATATATATATATATACGGTATACAATTGTACCAAGCAAGATGGCTTAGTGGCAAAGCTTTTGCCTTGCATTCGGGAGGACTGGGTTCGAGACCCAGACCGGCCACTCTTAAATTAGTTTTGCATGGTTTCCAATTTAAACAAGGTAAATGCCGGAGTAGATTAAAAATTAGCCATGGCATGACAAAAACCGTACACGGCCTTACGTTAAATCTTTAAAATATATATATATATATATATATATATATATATATATATATATATATATATATATATATATATATACTTTTTTAATATATATATAGTTGAAAAAAAATATTTTTTTTTCCCATAATTATTGCAAATACAAATACATACATTTGCCTTTCTACATGTTTGTTACATACAAATTGCTAGCAGTGTTCAGGGATAAATAAAATTGCGTGTTTCCGTTTGTAGGGGATCCGCTTTCGGTGCGGTTCCTGGTGTTCGGGGACTGGGGAGGCATCCCGTTCTATCCGTATAGCACGATCATCCAGCGAAGAACCGCCAAGAGGATGGCAACGTTCGCCTCTCGCAAAGAGGTTCAGTTCATTCTGGCGCTGGGCGACAACTTCTACTTCACAGGAGTGCGTGACGTGGGCGATCGCCGATTTCAGGTCAGTCACCAATAACCACCGCCTGAAGTGTATTATGTGTGTGTGTATATATATATATATAGGAGCACATTTAGGGTGAAAATCTGTCCTATAATTTGCTTCTGCGCGTAATTGAATTACCAAAAAACGTTCCAACAACACTTGCGCTTTAGCTGGGCGAAGCGCTAATTCCTGTAAAAAAATGTTAAAACGAAAACATTGTCGTCGCAAGGTACCATCAAGTGAAGTGTGCGCAGGCGTGATAATCTAGCGAGGTCCACCCCTAGAATACCTCTTAGTGTCTCGGTGAAGTGTGCCCGCTTAGATGATTGCTTTTGAATCTAAGTTCTTCCATGCTCAAACTAACTCGAATAGTGAACGTAGGTGAGCTTCGGCGTAGCCGCAGATTACTTCAGCTGTTTGAACCGCATTGCGTCGCAAGATCATCAGCAGCCATTCCAGGTTACAAATGCAGGAAGCTAATCTAATAATAAACTTTTCGGACTGGCTCCCAGCCAAGATTTAACGTCCACAGGACTACTTTTCGCATTGCTTGATAGACGGACCCCCATAAATACAAATGTGCAACGGTGGGGCTCGAACCCGCGCATGTCCGATCGCGAGGCGCAGGCGAATGCACCACGCTACCGGACTCAACACGTCACCATACCGTACCAACTACCAATGAGATTGTTGTCAGTCTAAGTCTAGGGGATTTATTATGTTATGCCAAATGTGCTAGCACAAGTTTGTCTTTGGACGGCCGCATGTTATGTGCCGTGCCACCCGCCCAACCGAGATTCATTTTAGATCGCTTTACGTACTAGTCGAGCTGGGAGTGAATGCAAAATGAATCACTGGTGATTTCGTTGGTTCTAGCTCTGGAAATGAATCTAGCAAACAATAACGGATCGTTTACGATTTATACCAGCCATTATCCTTATTGATGAGCTGCGAATAAACCCTTTGTTTCAGAGAACATTCGAAGAAATCTATTCGGAAGGATCGATGCGAATCCCATGGTACATCATTGCGGGCAATCATGATCACGACGGCAATGTATCGGCGCAGATCGCCTACTCAAAGATATCCAACAGATGGTTAGTTCTTTGCCACTCAGCGTCATTCGCGTTTGCTTATTCTCATGCCTTGTAACTATGAAAGTAGAGTCAAATACGTATAAAAATAAATTCATAAAATAAAATGCTAGTGCCTGTAATAGAACTAACCGTTACAAACAAAAATAGACGCTTAGCTTTGTCAGTAAAGTGAAAACCATTATTGCATAACCTTCAAGGTGGTTATATCTTATACAGTGAGAACTATGTTATAACATTTAATAACTTCAATTGAATAGTATATTCTTCTACATTTTTATCTAAAACCCCAAGAAAAACGAAAAATGCACTCTTTAGAATGAGTTCCGGCAGACCATGCTGGTATAGTAAAGATAATGATAACACAAAGCTCGCCCTGCAACACGAACAAGTAAATTAATATATATATATATATATATATATATATATATATATATATATATATATATATATATATATATATATATATATATATATATAATTATATTATATACCAATACGCGTGCAACGTGTATTCATACTGCAACCGATATATTGTTGGTATGCTTTGTTTGATTGCAGGATATTCCCTGATTACTACTACAGCAAAACGTTCGAAATACCAGGGACAGATGGGGATACGCTTGATGTGTTTATGCTAGACACGGTACTTATCTGCGGCAAGACGGCAGGCAACGAGGATGATCAGCCCATTCCCACAACTCGCTCAAAGAACTTCTCGAAGCAATTCCGCTGGCTCGTCTCGGAACTCGAGAAATCAAAGTTCGTTGCTACATGATGAATAATACGTAGTCATTTTAGAGATACTAATGGTTATATACGGAACTATGTACACGTACTGTACGTAGCATAAACAACATTGATTCTAACAGTGCAAGAGCTGGCAGCCAATGAACAAGGCCTTAGTTAGTCCGCGCGTATGGTTCTTGTTGATGTTAATGATGACTGCTCAAAATGCGTTCTTGCTGCTTACGCTTTCTTTTTCTGCCTATCTGCTTTTGCTGCTGCGCCTCATCCCGTCATACGAGCGAAGGGCTAAATATATCCTTGTGGCTGGCCATTATCCCATCTACTCGGCGTGTTCGCATGGCACGACAGACTGCCTTGTCTCGGAAATGGTACCTATGCTCCAGAAGTACCGCGTGAACGCGTACCTCGCAGGTCATGACCACGACCTTCAGGTTGGTGCTCCTCACGTATTAATTAACTGTTCATCGTAAACGTGCGTTCGCTTGATTTCAGCTTGTTGTGTGCGACACCGAAATGCGAACTTGGTGTCGTTCGCATTTCGGTGAGCTAATCTATGCGGCCAAGCCCATCACCTACCACTACCTACTCAATAGCATAGCTCAACAAAGATTCGCTTAATAACTAAGCTCGAGTGCTTGCCCTTGCCTTTTCTTAGACTAGTCTAGCTGCGAGGTCCTCTCGCATGTCATTCGTTTGCGTACATTGCATACAGCCTGGCTCTATTGCTAATCGACACGAAATTTAATTTGTGTCTTATTCGACAGCACATTCGACCCGACGTGGGGGCGGGAAACTGGACGGTCGAGTACTTCGTCTCCGGTGCAACCAACTTCATCAATCCGTCGCTCATCCACAAGCGAAATCTTCCCAAAGACTCTCTGAAGTTCGCCTGGGCGTCGCTTTTCAGCTACGGAGGATTCGCGTACATGGAGGCGAACCGGCAACGTATGATCCTGCAGATGTACAGCACGGCGGGAATCCTTTTGCACGAGCACAGCATGCCGCCACGTTTCTGAGCCGTTTCACATCTCTCTTCCGGCCATGACATGGATTTGCTCGTAACAGGCATTTCCGAGAAAAGATCAGCACCCAAAAACCACACAGAAAGGGTGGTTTTTGTCGATGTCTCTGAACCGTGAATCGCGGTCAGTCGATTGAACTGATCGTCGTGACTCAGCAACGATGCAATTATGTGCAAAAGCACATTCGCTGTGCATGATCGCATACGTTTGTGCCTTCTACCGCCCGCCATTACCCGTGCATCGGCTAGCATCGGGTAACGTTGGCCATGCGGTTCTCTATTGGAAAGAATATCTCATTTACGCGGGAAAGCGGGAACCGTATCACGAATCGCGTCCCGGCATATGTTCGGCATTTTGGTGTGAGATTCTATAAGTCACTGATGGTTCCAACCTCAAAGAGGAATAATCGCTGCTACAGCAATGTTATAGTTACGCGACTTCAGAAACTGCTACAGGACAAAGAAAGCGCTGACGAAATGTAGGTGAATGTTATGTGCGGCTCTATCTATACCAGCTACTCGATCTATCTGCAGTTTTTAATGTTAGTAGTAGCAGTGTATTTGTGTCAAACGAAGCACATATAAACAAAGGAGCGGTTCTATCGACTGCTAGGATACTGATGTTTAGACATGATTGTGCTGTACATTTCTGATGTCTAAATAAACTCTATTGTAAATATATTGTATATCACTGTGCTTGCCATGTGTAGTAGCTCTATATATTCAAAATTTTAGCAAAACGTTGCAACAACGAACTTATACAAATTTCCTTTTTATGCAGTCTGTGTCACACATCAAAGAGTGAGGTCAAAAAGTGTCATTAAAAGTGAGGTAGGCGGATCGCCTCCGCTGAACAAGGGCGTCCTCGATCAATCTAGAGGAATCACGGACCCAGAAGAGTCATAATCTGGACATCCATTAAGAAAGATTAAGCTTAAAGCAGTCTACTGGTTATTTCTTTTTCAGCTGTAAGGAGCAAGGTTTGATTAAAATACCTGGTGATAGCAAGCGACAAGCTATAATAATAGAAACTCGTGTAAAAATGTACCTGTATATGCATATGCAGTCGAGCTATGTCGTACCTGAAACGCCGGCAAGTCCGGAATTTCACAATGATACATATGCTGTTGGTTTGATCTTGACATAAGCCTAATGTAGTTGCACTGGATAAAAAAATGGATAGATTTGACTGTACAGACCGACAGCAGACATGACTTAAAATACACTATTTCAGTGGAAAATCTATGGTAAAATTGGATATAGGGACACGTTGGAATCAAAGGTCTCAACATGCTACATATCGGGCACACACAATGCTCCGGTCGCTTGCTTCTATCCTAATTCCCTATATATATTAACGTATGTATGTTGTGTAACAGTTTATGACTTCCATAGTGATAAGTACTTTTTAAAGAAATGCCGTAGGCTACCGTAACATAGAGACCAGTTTGTCGAAGCGAAAATGGGCCTTGGAGCCTTTGAGCACTATACGTTACTTCGTTAGGGTTGATAGCCATGAGCAATTGTAGGTGGCCGCCGATTACCCTTGAAATAATAGAAGTATTTAAAGGCGCTTCATTCACTGAAATATAAATAAGTGCCGCAATGATACACTCAAACCAAAATAAAACGACAATAAAGATAGCGATGGTCAATCTTGAAAATCGTTTTTTTAGAGACGTTGTCTGTCGATAATCGACCCTTCAAATCACACAAGCTCTCACAATAGAGATCACACAACGGCTTAGATATTTTGTCCCTTACGATGTATATACTGTAGTTTAACATTAGTTATACTCGTACGAATGTACCATTATGTTGACGACGTCACATGCAATACGCAACCGTAACTACAAATACTGTACACATGTGAACATATATGCATACACTGACAACATCATTTACAATCATACCTATCGTTAATTTCTACATTGTACATATGAACATGGCATGTACAGACTGAAATAGACCACTGTTATAGAGAAAGATTCCGACCTGTTCGGCCCAGGTCGCGTACATCCGGCATCGCTTGCTCAGATAGATTGCATTCAAACAACCTGTCAACTCAACCCAGTGCAGCGACCTGACCAGCGTCATTTTTCAATTTTACCGCAGCAATTAGCGTCTTCATGGCGGCGATGCAGGTTTTCCGTCATTGTGCTTCGTATCGTTCCCGCACGTGCTGGTGCTATTGTTTTTGTTGTTGTTGTTCAAGTCGTAAGTGACGTAGTCACTACTGCACCGGATCTGACTGCTTCTCCTACCACTGAGATAAGTTTTTGAAGTAGACTGGCCAGTCTGCCTATCAGTGACAACGTGTACGCTTTGTCCATTCGTGACGCGCATTTGTTGAGCGCAACGCTCCGCGAACGGTATACGCTGAAGTACAACGAAGCTTGGCTGTAAAACAATGACCACACCATATCATTATTGAAGAGTCTCACGTGCAAACAAAGTATTGGATTCCGTTGTCTGGAAAGAGGCGATGTAGTAGCCATAGTTGGCGGTCAAGTGAAGGGCAAGAAACTGTACAGTCAAACTACATAGTGTCTGCTTCCACTAAAAGCGATGTTCAGGCTCGGCGTCATGCACTTCTAAATTGAACAGCAGTCATTTCGAATTTGTATGCAGCGGCCATATAGGTGTATGGGTAGTAGTAACTCGTTTACTAACTTCTACTAAAAGCAAACACAAGAGAAGAGAGAACGGGCACTTGAGGACAACGTCATCTGAGAATAAATGCTAGTAAATGACTTTTTCAATTAAAGACAAAAAGCGGCCAGCAGGCAGGAAGACTACGTACAGTTAAACAGTGTGCCTTCATCGATTGCAATTGATGCGTTGACAAGGTCGAGTTAATACCCGGTCGCGGCGGTGTCGGCGTTGGCGAACAAGGACGCGATGAAGATCCGAGCAACGTCTGTGGCAGCGGTCCCATAATCTTCCGCGTTGTTTGAACAGGGCATTCTACATTTTCACTGGTGAGCATGCTTCTAACATTGCGCCTGGCCTTATTGGCAGCCTGAGAAAGCACGATGGGCCAAAATAAAAAAACCGCTTGATTACGAGCAATTCGAGCCGCTAAACAGCATCACAAGCAATACACCAGTTACCCATAGCGGACTAATATCGGCTACATATAAATGTACAACAATAATTGCTCTGCTAAGGGGAAACAGAAAATACGATACAAGGCTTTTAAATAAACGAAGCGTAGCTTGACAATGCAAACAGTGCATTTATAAACAACATGCAATACTGTGCACTTAGATGTGTATATATAGGATATGAATGGCTCACAATCAAATATCTGTTATACCAACTGTCACTAACTATGAAAATCATATATTTACATTAAAATTGCACAAGAGATTTGCTACGGTTTTAGTGACTACGAATTTACTTTAAAAGTAATGCAATTCACGATAGGTTTGGTTGGCTTAAGAAGCAACGCGGAGATTCGTTTTCCAGGGGGTAGTTGGTCTGAGGATTGGCCAGTACAGCGACCGCTTTGCAATAACCCTTCAACCAGCGCGTCATTATCTGCATCGATTTGAGGAGGCTCTTGGTAATATACCGTTTTGTTTAGGAATTAAATTAATTGTTTCCACGAGTATAAATTTAAAGCATGAGATATTAAACGTGAGAGCACAGCCAGAGCTTACAACCGTAGTACTGACACATCTTCTGGACCGATCATTACAGAATGGCCCGAAACCCAATCAATTATATCAACTTAGTTTCCCTTTAACCCCCGAAACCTCTTTGATGTAAAAGCTCATGATGGTATTGTGATCGTCATCCATTTCGAGAGCGGTGCCAAATGCTCCAAAATATTTACCAGCTGCTACTGTGACAGGTGCGCCATTCTATTTCCTTCACGACCAAATGTAAAATAATAGCTTGTTTTCTCGCAGGTGATATGAGGATTTCAAAATCATATGCTTAATCGAAACGTGTCGTAAAAGCATGCTGCCAAGACGATCACCAAATAATCAAGTGCATTTACGACAGCCAATTATTGCTGTAGAGTTGCGGGCTAAACTCGCCGAAAAAAAATCTACTCATCTTCGGCAAAGCCTTATAACTTAAGGAATAAGCCTTATTAAGGATATAAGCACATTCCTCACACAGACAGATCGTGCCCAAACTTCGCTTAAATCTAGTGAAGTATAGCAAAGCATTCACCTTAAGAAAGCCGTTCATGCTCGTTAAATGAGGTTGCATCATCATACATTACCAAACTCGCGATTCAAAATCCAACGTACCCATCTGTGTGTCGATTTCGATATATTATACACTGAGTCGGTCGCTCAGACGAATAGTTGCCACAATCCTGTACTGGCTTAGAAAGACGCTTCTCTACATCTATCCAGATGGGAAAATCCTATCTCTCACTTTGCTTTGCTGGATAAATATTGGTATGTAAGTGCGGTACCCTGCACCTGCGCTCTTTTTGTAATAGCAGTGTAAATCAAGATGGTGTAGACAACATAGAATGCTATGAGGAGACAGATCGGGGAGTTAAGGCACTTTTACATAGATTACAGCATTAACAAGAAAGTATAGATAAACAACCTTAACATGTGTCTATCATTCACGGTATCATCGGTGGTGCCCTAAACGCATGGTGTTGTTGCTGCCATCCAGCAAACACTTTGACCCAGCGGTTTTATAACAACATCGACAGTCATTTCAACGAGCCATGGCTTCGATGCTTTCACCAAAATTAGTAAACCGCAGTTCACACTGACTAACTGCTGAACGTAGAAACACACGTTTCTACAATAGGACTAGAACAACTAGGTTCAACCGAGAAGGCACTAACTCTGATCAACACCATTAGGCCGTTAGGGTCAAACTTTACACAGAGTTTTACGTTGGTTGCAGTAATATTAGGGTCGGCTACATCTGACTAATCATCCTTAAACGTACCGTCCTGAAACCCTTTTTAAGTAAAGCGCACACCCTAAATGGATAAGAGCGTCTCATTTTATCCAGCGAGAATACATTTGGTCATTAAATGAAGTCGTCGTCGTCTTACGTTGCCTTCCAGACCCGTGTTCACTAGTTCTGTAAATTTCCAGAGTATCAACCCAATTGCAAGTGTCTATAGAAAACATATTTCGTTACGTTTAAAATAAAGTAAAATGCCCATTAGACATAGTTAACAAAAATAACATTTGTATAAGAAACAAAAGCGTTACGTTTTTCTTGTAGAGTTCCGGTGCGATTCGCCTGGGAATGTACAGTGTCACTATAGAGATCGGGTCTTAACGAGTCTTTTAAAGCAGGCTACTTAAGACTCGTGTCCGTTTGGCCCAAAAGATTACTTAAATGGCCATTTTCTTTTCGATACTGAAAATACGAATAATCCATACAAGCCTGGGTACATTTGTTAACGACGTAAAGGAAAATTGTCCTCCGTTAAAGACTTAGCTCAGTCTTTGTAAACGACCCTGACAAACAGATAGCATATACCATCGATAAGATGTTGACATTTTAATACTACATAGCCAGTTTGTAATAACCGTGAAGAGAGAAACAGGGCTTTCGTTTCACACGAACAACCTTTAAAAATTGTGACGGCGGTACATCGCAATGTATCCCGTTATGTTTTGACACGCTTAACGACCGACGAACGTCGCCCGAAATCAGGAAGGGCTACTCACTAGGTAGCAACTATCTATTGAACAAGAGACAGGCTTGTTCTCAGGACACACGTTTTGTGCCAATTCTTCTTTTATTGTATCAAAATAACTTGTTAACTTGTTACGAAAATAGTGAATTTCTTACAACAATGAGTCTTCCAACAACCCCTACTCGCCTATCGTACACGTCAATCCAGGCTTAACAGTTTAACAGGCTTGGATCATTGGTAATCCCAACTTCTTATGTATATATATATATATAAATATATATACACACACTTCGCATCAATGCATCCGAGTTTAGCAAGTCGGCATGAATCCACGCCTATCGGCCAAGTAAATCATCTCTATTGAGGTAGGAAAGCCCTCGTCTCGTACAACATCTGCGTGTCATTTGTAAGCGTTGTCAAACGTTTGCTTCGACAATCAAGTCGGTCTAGTGTACAGCAGATTGAAAAAAAATACCGTCAAACAGCTCGACACAATATGACGATATTTGCGAAAATGAAAGTGAGGGTTCATCATTGGCGCTGCACAGAACTGGTAATATGTACAGATTAGTGCTTGCAGATAAAAGTCTCCACAAGTATGTGCTGGGCCTTGTGAAACGTCTAAAGTGTTAAAATATCGTGCGCATTGTTTCCAACAAAACTATTCTTGGAAAAAGCTAGAGCTATTAAATAGATACCCCTTATGTTCACTATCTTATGGTTCTTTTTCTATTGTAATCTAGCATAAATTATATATGACTATTGTTTTCATTATATATATATATATATATATATATATATATATATATATACATCTACATTACAATATGCGATACATTTATATACATTTGCACATTAGCCTATATACAGAAAATATGTGAACAGACATGCCCACACGTGTCCACAAGTTTACGGCTCTTATCGTCACTGTCGACACATTATGGACCGTTTATGGCGTTGGTGTTATAATTACATAGACACAATACTACTGTTGCTCTTGTGACGGCCGTATGTACTATTCGGCTAAACGCATGTTGTACTAAGGCAATACTAAAACCAACGCCATTGCTAGAGGTTCGTGGTGACGCTCTCGGTACAATTTATACGCGCTTGTTGTTGTTGTCACGGCTGCTCGTCTTTCTGTTTGCCATTCGCTGTTGTTATGGTGTTATTAAAATTGGTAATATTTTGATTGCCTACCGGAGCGCGAATTGAGGCTTTCGTGACCATCCGAAAAGTGCTCTGACCCGTACGCTGCATCTCTCTGGCGCATAGTTCCACCGCAGGTAACCGCGAAATGACCACCTCGCACGCCTAGAGAAAGCATTGAACAGCAAGCAGAATTACAACAAGTCAGGACGACATTTGGCATGCAGCTAAGCGCAAACAACGTACAAACAGGCACCAAACATTATACAAATAAAAAAATCCGTACATTAGGTGACCAACTCAAGTTTACTGACCTTACTTTCCCAACAGTGCTAACGCTGTACAACACAAAGACAATTTCTACTATAAATATTTTACCCCCATGTTATGTACAAACATACAAATCTATCTAGTGCATTCACTGGAAATATACAGGTGTAACTGCGTCGGCCTAACTCACAACTGCATGGTCTAATGTGTATTAGAATCTAGAAGAAGTCTATATACGTATGCACTTTAGCCTATATACAGAGAATATATAACCCACACGTGCCACACGTTCGCCAAAGCTTACGGCTGTTGTCACTGTCGACGCTTTATGAGCCGTTTGTGGTGGTGCTAATATAATTACATCGTTGCAATATAACAGTTGCTCTTGTGACTGCCGTATGTACAATTCGACTAATTACATGTTGCAATACGGCAACACTAACACCAACGCCATCTTTAGAGGTTCGTGGTGACGCTTTCTCAGTGCAAATTATACACGCTGTGGTTATCGGTTCTGTGGTTGTCGTTGTTGTGTACTGCTGCTCTTGTTTCCCTTTGCCATTCGCGCCTGTTGATTGCCTACCGGAGCGCGAATTGAGACCTTTCTGACCATTTAAAAGCGGTACGTGGCCGATGAGACTGGGACTGATGTCGTAAGTAAAATGTTGGGCACGCCTACAACTTCACACCGTTCAATTTTGACACGTTAGAACTTAACAGTCGGAACGGTCGGTAAATAAGAGACCCACCAGAAGTAAGATATCGAGCGAATTTATTCGGTAGATGTTCTCAATATGAACTAAACGAGGTAACGCGGCAGCGCTGGTAAACGTCTGGCTGCAGAGGGGCAAGAATACAGGATTACTGCCGGGGTCCCACGGGGTTCGATTCTGGGAACCGTGCCCTGGAACTTGGCCTACGACGGGGTGCTGAACATCAACAATGCGCTGTATCTAACGGGCCGGAAGATGGCTAAGATGCTGCCATAGAACTTACTGGCGGAAAAAAAGAAGCAAAGAAAATATCTTGCTTTTTTCCCTGGATATTCTGGAGGAGAATCT
Source organism: Dermanyssus gallinae (assembly GCA_003439945.1). Taxonomy (NCBI): domain Eukaryota; kingdom Metazoa; phylum Arthropoda; class Arachnida; order Mesostigmata; family Dermanyssidae; genus Dermanyssus; species Dermanyssus gallinae. The sequence goes on along the minus strand of QVRM01003672.1, from coordinate 166,417 downwards.
GAACCTCGCCGAAGCCAGGAGTGCCACAATCGCGGTCTGGCAGAAGGAATAATTGCAGGTTGCACCCGGGGTGACCAAAAAGAGCTGGGCCAAAAGTCTGAAATCGGACCTATGCGTGCCATACGATTCAGGGGAGGCAGACGACGTGGAACACACTGTCCTTCATTGCGAGTTTCTTTGGGAAGCAAGGTGCGCGGGCTCCCTGGCTGTGAGGGGCCGCCCTATCAAGGAGGTAATTAGCTATACGATGACCTCGATAAAAGCGTGGAAAGAGGTGACGGATCTGTTCGACGCACTTTTGACGCTCAAGACAGCCAAGGAAAGCGCTAGGCGGGAGAGGTTCACGCGACAGCCTCGGGAGGGTGGTCGAGATGAGAAGCCGAGGGAAGGGGGAGTGGAAGTGCAACCAGGCCCTAAAGTTATTGACGCACCCTTTCAGGACGGTGGCAGGAACGCCTTTCCCATGGCTTCGGAGAAATGCCTAGTATTACCGAGCCTGAAGGGGTGGGGAGGAATCCGGGCTTAGTGTGTTTGTGAGCCCCCACACTAGTCACGCAGACAGCGCTGATAGGAAAGTGTGGAAAAAAATTGTAACGAACAACGTTATATATATATATATATATATATATATATATATATATATAACATGATGTAGACCTTAAATTAGCTTAATATACCAAACAATTTACAAACAGCTGTACAAGTAAAATCTACAGGATTGGAATATCTGTGAGAAGTAAGTAGAGTGTCTGAACCAATCCTGTCAAATCTACATTAGATATATGCTGCTAGTGTGAGGCGGTGTTATTTACCTGCAACCTGTAATGGTGGCGCCATCGTGATTCAAGCGCAGCAGCCGCTGATGCTGCACGGCGAGCTTTCAGCGATGACCGCTGCCACATCGAGAGCGACGCTTGCTTACGCCGACTGCTCGAAGTCGTCCTTGTGGCCGACGTAATAACGGAGTCCGATCGCGCAGGACACGAAGACGGCAAACGACTGCTTCCGCGAACTCGCTCAACCTGAAAATAAGCCAAACCCGAAAAATCAGAGACTGGTGCGGAAAAAATAGAGTAATTCCGCAATTCCGGCGTATTAAGATAGTACGATTTGCCCTCCCCCCCCCCAGCCCACAAGATCGATTACGACGTGCGCTGGTTCTTGTAGCCAAATAGGTGCTATTAATGCGTGCTAATTTCTAAAGGAAAGAAGCGGATGTTTTGACATTACACTAAACAAGTGCTACAAAATGAGACTACCTCAACCTTACACTGTGCGACTCGCTTGTCATGGCACGGCATAATTTCGTGTGGGAGTGTAGAGAAACATAACGCAGAAACCGTAACATTAAAATGAACCATGGGCGCCCCTTTCCTTGTAACGAAGTGGTTGTAGACCTTGATGTTCCTTTATTTGTCTGTTTAATCATAGCGAGCTAGAGATGGGCTGAGTGTTGATCAAGATAAACCAAATCCTACGTTTGAAAAAGCGACATTGTAATTAAAATTGCAGTGAATAATTAAAAGAAAACTAGGAAATACAGACTTTGTTTTTGTGTATGTGAGTGTGTTTGTTGTTGTGTGTGAGAAACACTTACTGGTGCAGAAGGTATGTTTTCAATATTCATGCGGACGCTGCTCCGTGTGGCACACGACGAGGATCGCAGACGTGATTGCCGGCTGCTGACCGACTGCCTATCTATCTGATCGTTGCCATCCGTTGTGTGAACCTCAACGTCTTCCTGACAAATTCGCTTCCGTGCCGTATGCAATGGGCGAGATGGCGTAGAAACCTCACTCAAAGTCGTACTCCTCGAAAGTCGACGTTTTCGGTTCGAAGCGTTGGCACTGGCCAACGATTGTGTGTCCGTTCTCTGCCGTTTTCCGCTGTCTTTTCTTAGCCGTTCTTCGTCCTCAGCGTCGTCTACCCAGTCCTCGTAAGGCCGTTTACGATGTTTCGCGCTATCTGGCACCTGTCCTCCATGTCCATTTACTATTGTAGTAGCCACACCGTTCTGCTCGACACTTCTGCCAGTTGCCTCATGATTCTTATAGGGTGTCGGAGTTTCCTCGCGGACCTGCTGAACGCGCTCGGCATCGTCTGAAGGAGGGACAGCCGGTAAGCCGACAGGCTCGTCCGCTACCCCGTTCAATACGTGCCCATTAGTCGATTGCTGACCATCAAGCTCTCCTTCGACCAGGATGCCATTCTCGGCGCCCTTGAGCCGGAGGCGCTCCAGCTCGAGATTTTCCTCGGACAAAGGCTCAAACCCACTTAGCTCCAACGCATTGTCGTCCTTGTGCGCCGGCAGACTACATTGTTTACTTCTCTCCACTGCCTCCTCCTGCATATCTACGATATCTTTAACCAGGTCATCTGGCACTTCTTGCGTAGTGCTATATCGGTCAACGACGACGTGAGCTTGGGCAGGCTGTTCAATCGGCTCCACCCCATTACTAACGCCATTTTGGTATTCGCCTTCGACGATGGTGGCGAGCGCCGGGGGCACTACGCCGTTATGTTCAGGTCGTGGTGATGTCACTTCTTTGCTTATAGGGTTTAAAAGGGCCCGGTGTTGTTTTCGCGCGCTCTGGAGAACTTTCATAATTAACCGCATTTTATTCTGGAACATCAGAAAATGAAAGGCATCGCACCATAAGAAATTTGTAGATCGGACCCTTGCTATTTTATTTGAGTCTGAAAGAGGAACGATATATATATATATATATATATATTGCGCGAAAGTGTAAGGCTTACTTCTTGTTCCGGATCTTCAACGCCATTAGAGGCCGTGCTCTCATCGAGACGTGATCTCGACGCTTCAAACTTCTTAAGATCGTTATAAAACTCCGAAGCCGAGTCTCCCACGAGCAGCGCCTTTAACTCGTTCTTGTACTCCTGGTTGAGTACGTTAAGGTATGACATCAGCGCGGTCATCAACTCCTCGTTGTCCTCGCAGCTAAAATTTAGTAACAAAATTAGAATCTTAATTTATTAGTCAATTATTGTGGAAGGACATTTGCCCCAGTAAAGGTGCAAATTCTTACGCATGAGCTCTCTAATCCGTGCTCGGCTCAACTCAGCAGGGTGCTTAGTCAAGAAATAAAACATTCACGCGTATTAATATCAGCAACAGTATACAGTTCTTTTAAACTACAATGCGATTATTGAAAAAATACGATATTTAAAAAACAAGTACATCCAACCTACAAACTATATGGACAAACAATAAAAAAAAGCAATCTTATTATCCTATAAAACTAGAATATCTGTACCTAATGTGATTCAAATAATTACTGAAAATAGTCAGTTTTGACTGCACTAGACACATTTGAAGGATAGCTTGTCTTCCATTGTTTAGTGTATCATTTTTCTTTTAATTTTACCAAAGAATGTGTACCATGTGATACATTTAGTACCGCTGCTAAACCTTACTATCCCGTTGAGAAATAACGCAGCATGGCTTTCTCATGGAAGCTGGATCATGTGCCTCATGATATATCTAGTGCATTACTATTCGAAGGAAACAGAGTTCCTCATTATGCCTCTTACCCAAGGCAGCAGGGTTGCCGGTTCAATCCCTGTTGATGATCGAACAGATGATAAGTCATACCGCTGAGAGTCAGGCGACTATGCAATTACAAGGACTGTTGGGAAATCTCTAGATATTTCCGGGATATGGGGTAATTTTGTCTAAGGTCGTTATGTATATCGGAAGTCTTGCCAACCAAACGGCCGACAGTCTTTTAATAGTAACTAAAATGGCTTGGAAACAATGGAATCGCAAGTACTAGTAAGTTGCTGCTACCAAGACGTTCGAACCGAACGTACCGACTCTTGAGCATTGTGAGCGGCGGCAGAATGGACTCGATCATTGTCTTGAGCTTGATAGCGTTCAGGATGAACTGCTCCTTTTTGCGGGTGTGCCGTGTGTTTGGAGTAGCGACAGCAGGCTGGACGCTGGCAATCTCCTCTCCGGCTTCGCCTGAAACAGCCTCGTCCTCTTCACCCCGGGATGCCACCCGCAGCCGCAGCTCATCCATACAGAGCACCTCCAGCAGGTCGATTACGATTGCTGGACATTCCCTGTCAACGTACGATGCAAATGCAATTTTACGTGCGTATAAGTACTACATTCGTTTATATATAGACCTACGACGTGAAACAAAAGCGTGGACAAATGCTTCTTCTCCCTCTTTGCTCGCGTCGACACCCATTATAAAATCTTGTTTCAACGCTAACATGTAGTCGAAAATGAAACCTGCTGCGCTTTGACAATTCGTGTATGCTTGATGTTGGCAATAGCACTTCTGCATTCTATTTTTACTCCGCGTAGCCACTGGAAGACTTCTGACCACACGTAATAATAACAGGAATTGATAAACATAAAACCACTTGAATCACGGCCGAAATGAGGCGCTGTTATTAAGCTCAACGCATCCACCTACCGGTCAACGGCTGTCTCGTTATCGACAATCGCTTTGAGTACGTTGTTGCAGATGTTGAGCGTCAGCAGAAACTTGTGCTCATCGGTCAATCGGCGAACCATGAAACGATAGATGATCTGCCGCTTGAAACGCTGACCGGCCAGCGAAAACGTCTGAATCTCGCGGGGAGTCTGCAACACCTGATTGTATAGCGAGTGGCCCCGATAGCCGTTCAGATGGAACACACAATCGATGAAGTTTTGCAAGAAGAGGCTCGGATTCTTCTTGAGCACAAACTGATCGAGGCCGAACTCGCTGAGGTCACGCAGCATCTCGTCTTCATCGAGTACACACTCGAGCATGTGATAGAGAAAATTGTTCCTTAGCTTAATGTAATCTTCCATCAGCAGCTGCAGCAGGCTTGTGATGGCCGCCCGCCGAACTTCAACCTCGGGGTCCTTCAGCAGGCAGTATACGACCGGCAGCAGGTCGTCTGTGAGCGTCGCGTAACGGCACGAAAGATCGGCGACTGTTCGAATGCCGATCACTCGAAGCGAAAGATCATCGGCGTTGTCCACGGTGTCGCCAATGAGAGTTACGAGTCGTTTCGCAAGGTCGACTGAGACTAGCGAAATCTGGCCGAGCACTCGCAAAGCCGTTCGCCGAACACATACTAAAATCACGCAACGAGAACACATCAAGTTAGAGACTACGACGACAGGGTAGTGGAATTAGCCACCCAAACTGCTTCAAGTACAGCCTCACATGCACCAACCACTCGATATAAGTTGTTCTTCCGTACGGCAGATATATTGCCATTTTGTAAATTAAATAATTTCCTCCAATATCAAGAGAAGATAAGTAAATGTTGCGTTGCATGTACTTCAATCATCGTTCCTATTTATTTTACGCGCAAAAATGCGAACGAAAACTACAAATGATGCAGTGCGCGTTAACTATCGTTTGTGGCTTGCGAACGGCGTTTACGATGGCCAGCAATCCAGGTCAACGTTCGAGCCACGCTTACGGCTTATATCCTTAGGTACCTACATTAGGATATCACAAAATGCTCCGGCCTACCCGAGTGGTCGGTGTCCTGAACAATTGCCCGCAGTTGAGTACAGAGGTGAAGATCAGCGAGCTGTGGCACAGCCAAAACACATTCGCCAGCCTTAAACATTGCCGAGAGCAGGTGAATGTCGGCGATGTGAGACCTGTCTGGAACCTGAGATGTCCCACTTGATTGAGTAACCGCCAACTTGAGAGTCGCCACACAATCCGGAAAATTCGCAACGGCCCAGCGCTCCAGGCGAGCTCGATCAAGAGACAGAAGAATAGAGCAGATGTGACCCATTCGCATGAACGATGTCGACGGATCGTTGAGCATTTCCATCAACGACTCTGGAAAAACCAAATGCAACGACATCGCGGAAGACCAGGAGAACAACTCAAGTGACCAAATACAGATTGTAATGCACATAAAACTAAGGCTACAGCTGCTAGAAATGAGCAGTTAATATGCAGAATATATTTGATCTTGATGATAAATTCCCATCTACCATTAAAATCACCACGTAATATGTTACCAAACCACTTCTCCAATATTTACACATGTGCACTTATAAATGCACGTATAGTTAAAATAGTGTTACGTGTATACTCAAATAGAGCTGCCACACTTAGTCACACTCGTCCGTACGTGGCAGTATACAAGTATATCAAAATCACATAATCATAAAAGACTGTCATCGAGAAAAGTCCCGACCGGCTTACCTAGGAACTGCTCGTTGTCATGGGGCTTTGTCTGGGTGACCAGAACGCTGAGTCGGCAACATTCAGCGTCATCATCTCTGAAGACCAAACACCAAGCAGCAATGAAATGATGTGAGCACCGTTACACTAACTCTTACAACTAACTAACAAGAACTCCTGGCCTGAACCAAGTTATATATATACATGCGTATAGAGTAGGTTCTGTCACACGACCAACCATGGACAAAAAATAGGTACGCCAAAACCTAGGCTGCCGGCTAAACATAGCAGCAACGATTCAGCAGACATTTGAATACGAAAGATGGCTTGTGTTCTGGAAATATTGTGTTTAGATACAAAGGCTGTGCTTTGCAATCCGAGGCAACCGGCTATCTTATCGGGAAGTGGGGCGGACAGCATAACAATGAGCACAACTATTCTATCTACGACTATGGCAAACACCGTAATACATAAAGATCACCAGTGCAGAGCCCACTTCTCCATACCAAAATTAATAAATAAGGCGCACATCATCATTGTAAAGACACATTGCAAATACAGATGCATTATATTCTACTATTTCAGGAAATATTTAACATATTGCTTATAATATAAAATAACCAGCAAACCTTTCTTAAAGGGTATTTCGAGAGACCCCAACTGTCTACGGCGAGCGAAAAAAAACAGTGTCACGCAGTGATCCATGACTGGTGGCAAGTAGCTACTCACAGTTGGGTTTCGCCAGCATGATACTGTGAGAGATCAACACGAGTGTGGTTGCATAGGTAACTGAGTAACTTCCAGGCTAGTGACGCATTCTCCGCACTGAGCGCCATGACGAGTGCCTTCACGTGTGGCATTCCCAATTGCACCTTGGCGTCCTTCCGACACAGGTGCTCGCAGATCAATGGCAGGTATCGCTCATATGTACCTAGATCAAAGAAAACCAGAGACGAATGAGACCGATGCCAACCAAAGTAGAGGCAAATAAGCAAATAGGTGCGCCATCAGGAAGCCACTACCGACCGTTGACGATTACCGCTGACAGCATACCCACAGGAGATCTTACTGCCTACAAAACATGCGTCGCATCTGCCATTTTATTAATAATAAGTAAAATCTGACATATATAACTATATAACGGACGAAATAGTATGACACACAGCCTGAAATTCTGGGCCCACGAAAGCGTGATTTCGATCTCTGTATGGGCACATAATAGGAAGATGCCAAGAGCTTCTACCCGGTGCAATGTGATAACGGAAAATTGTTTAAAATATGCCCCTTGTATTAACTTAGGTGAACATACGCATTCCTTCAAAAAAATAAGTATATAAATGCTACTTTAGAACTATTAAAAGGTTGATGTGATCAATCTGAATGAAATGTTTATTAAAAGCTGTGTATGCTAGGTGAGTTGTGTTACCAACCAACTAAAGCTGTTGGTGACAGAGGATCCTTGAAATACTATAAGGGGTTCCAAACTTAAGTTTGATATAAAGCGCATTTTTTGCAAGAAACAATAAAAGCGTGCCTCGGAGGGACGCTAAGCACTATCCAAGAGACTCAATCGGGACAGGTCGAAACGCCTACGCATATGCTTAATTTTTCAGACGCCAGTAAGGTCGCCGTGCGACAACTACGAATACATAAAACCTTAAAAACTGTTTGCACACTTTATATTCCTTACTTATCAACTCGTTACTTTACGCGCAAGCCAAGCACATGCATTGCCGAAAATGGCCACAGACAGCACCGTTACTTTACCTAGATGCCTGAGCACGTTCCAGCCGCTTGTGGAATCACCGCCCGGCAGCTGCGAATCAAACACGACATCGAGAACACAGGCTAGAGCTTTCTCCTGAACGGAGGGTTCGTTGTCCATTGTAAGAGGGAACACCCCCGATACAAACTCCTTGAAATAGATCGGATGTCGGCGGTACACCTTGGAAAGGCAGTCAAGCGCGTGCTTACGCACCAGAATCGTCTGATCCCGGCAACAGCGCACAATCACCTATAACAAAAAAAGAAAGCCCGACGACAGTGACAACGTGCGCAATGAAACCAGGAAAACCAGGAACCACGGCAATAAAACATCAACACGAAAGATACATCTATATATATATATATGCTGTCGTAACGACATTGAGATGACCGACATTGGTTCACTCTGCATAGTACCAGCGACTCACATCAACATAAGGTCCCTTGTCAAGGACCCCGGTGTCACCGCATAGAATCCCATTGAGAACGTTGAGAGCGCTCTTCCGCACGTGAACCTTCGAGTCTTTAACGCACTCGTGCAGGATGCCGAGCATCGCCCCAATGACATCCTCGTGTGTACACTCGCTTGTGACTAGATTGTCCATCCAATGAGGCGTGTTCGTGAGCTGGGCGAAGAACGCGAACGCCTTCGCTTTTACCGAGGCCAGGTCGTCCATGACGCGCTCGAGGGCTGCCAACGCTATGCTACTCACATGACGCCGAAGCGACTAATCGGAAGTAAGACACGCACATGCCGAACATATACGTACGACCCTATAGATTAAATTCAGTCACAAGCACCTAAAGCTCAGGCTCTGCTAGATAAACACTGCAAGTCATTGGCTCGTCCCTAACTTTAGCAGACTGCATCATACAAAGATGCTGTTTCAGTTCGGGAAAAATCCACAAAACCGTCAACCTTTACCGTGTTCATTTGTAATGTTTATTCAACCTTAACTCAACAAGCAATGATAACTAATATATATATATATATATATATATATGTATATCATCATCATTTTTCACTTATATTGAGTATGCATATAACATAAAAATATACAGATTATGCAATTATACAGTCAGCTGCTCGCGGCATGTTATTCGAGAGAGGCAATATATATATATATATATATATATATATATATATATATATATATATATATATATATATATAAAAACAAGGCCCTCCAAGAAGCTTACCGGTGGAGTATTTTGTAAGCTGCAGATTTGACCGAACAGCTCCAGTGAGAACATTCGGTGCCGCGGCAGCTTCGAGCGTATCATCTTGTGAAACCACTGAAGTATGTAGCTTAATGACTCTTCTTCAAGATGCAACAGCAGCTGCAGCACACCCTGAGCCGTTCGAAACCGAATATCGGACTTTTCTAGTGAGCGCATGGCCAATTGTTGGATGGTCACAATAAGATAGTCATCGCTTTCCGCACGCTCCCTCATACGAATGAGAAAACGAATGCTACTATCACGAGCCTTCACAAATGCACGCGGAACTTGGTCCCTGAAACACCGTGTATATTCAAACAAATGTTCAGTAAATATGTGACCTATACTGACCGTAGAACATCAGTGAACGCCTGCCGTTGTTAACGTATATCGTTAAGACTAGGAGTTCATGCGCTTGAAACTACCCTCAAAAACTTGTGTGCATGTACGCGGCAAACGACATGATCAACTTACATAGTGTATATGGACAATATGCAACTTTAGGCCAGTGGCACAGTGGCATTTTGTATACAGTGCACGCAAATGTAGTAAAAAGAAAGCACCCCGTTTGCTTCGTCGCTTAAAAATGCTAAGGACGTTCGATCATGTCTATCAGTATAATATAATATTTCAAATTTTCAATTTACTTTAAATAATTATAAAAATAACCATTCATTATCAATACCACTTATTTCAAGTTTGCGCAAAAGCCTATTTGCATGCTATTGTTGAAATAGTTCTCCACAATGTTTCACTTCAGACTCAAATTCCCTTCTAAAGCCCCGCTATGTTCCTTTGCCAAAAATATCCAACAAAGTTAACGGCGAAACGAGCATAAAACAAGCAACGAAAAAAGCAATGCAATATTATTAATCACTATACATAACACCAATCACTGCAATAATCACTATTGTGATAAGTTTATATAAACAGCAGAATATATACTGAAAACACCACTTTAACACTATGGCAAAACCTGCTGCTGTACCAGCAGCAGCAGTAGAGGCAGCATCGATTAAGCTACGCACTTGAGAGATGCTCTCAGCATCAGGAGATTTGCGCTGAGTTTGAATGAGACGACTCGCAGAAGGTCCTGCAGATCTCCGTGCAGGCCGCGTCGATCGCATAGAGCAGCAAGCACCTCGTAGGCCCGTGGACCAACCATTTCGTTCGCGGTGAGGAGCGCCATCTGTTGGCAGATCGCGCTGACAACGTCGTCATGCTCCTCCAGACTCACCGTGCACAGGAAGAGCCTTAAACAGTCCAACGTCTACAAGCGCACCGGCCAAACACATGATTCGCCATTAGCCATCATCATCATCATAATTTCTTATCACCAAAAGGACAGATCGCAAGTTGAAGCAAATACGAGCCATCGATACGAGCTTGCTCTCTTGGAGATAGCGCTTCACCATGCTGCGCTTAGAAGAGATTTTGTTCTTCCTAAAAGTAACAACAGTTCAGATATATAAAAGTATATAGCCACTATCACTGCATACCTATATAGCAGCACATATATATATATATATATATATATATATATATATATATATATTGCCAATCAAATAATAGAGCGTAATAGGCGTTCGGGAAATCGAACGATAGAACCCGGTTTCAGTTGACCGGTTGACAGTTAATCGCCATTAAAGTATGTAAATTGACACACGCAGAATATGTATGACTAATTACTGGTAAGGTGCATTTGGCAGTGAACGGCTTGCTTCGGAACACAGTGAGCAACGCTGATGACTGCGTGTGATTCCATATAGAATGTCGAGTTTTAGAATTAACTGCTGAGGGTTCTAGTGAACCTTACAGAACATCCGGAGCAAACTCCTCGATATTGATCCCGCCCCGCGCTCGCTGGCTCGAACTTACCTCGCTAGCAAACATGACCAGAAGCCAACGAACTAACATCCACTAAAAGTACCATACGATACCATTTTTTTCGGTGTCTCTATAAAGAAAGCTACTTTACTGAAGAGCTTCAACTCAAATCGCCAAATGGAGGCAACATTTGGACCACATGAAATCACTCTAATAAAAATGCCGAATGGTGCGTAAAACCAGCCTCGCACACGCCTCAGCCTACCTCTGTTACATGGTAGACGTATTCTTGAAGTGTCTCCACCGGATACACTTCATCGTCGACGACGACGTTTTTCGAGTCCGTGGTCGTACTTCGGCCACGCGACTTCGGCGGGGTACCGAGTTGTGAAGGTTGGTTGGAAGCAGCGCCCATTGACACGTGGTCCGTCGGAAGGGATAACATCGAGAGGCAACTTTGAAGCAACGACGGAAACAGCAAGCTCACTCCCTGTACCGCATATGAAGAGAAAAAAGAACACAGGCCCAATGTCAAAGCACATTTATCAGATTGAGAGATGTTCACACATTTGTATGTGTATATATGAATATATATATATATATATATATAAAAGTGCGACCACTGCTGAAGGTCGATATGCTAGGCGTATTGCAAGCAATTTAAATTTGGGAATTTGTCACCGCTGTTTACACGTGCACACTCACCGTTTTGGGCACGAGCATGAGCATCAGGTACATTCGACAGCTGAGAAGACCGACAATTTTGTCTCGAATACGTCCACTGGCCACTGCCTGACTTACTCCTATGTACACCAGGCCGAGAAAATACCGCTCATTGCGGCCTATCTGAAATCGCACAACAGACGTACAACATGCTCTTACATAAAATGCTTACAGAATTATTTTAACGCAAGTAGATTTCTTAACGGGACACAGCTGAATATGCATACGTTATCTACACTGCATGTGTTACCAACTACCAGTATACATTTGATTTAATATATAAGATGTATATAGGTGGCTGGTATATGTCCTCGAACATATGTTGGTTTGACACTGGCATGCTTCCATATATATATATATATATACATATATATATATACGAGGGCGGGCCGAAAAGGTCTGATACAAAATTATTAAAAGATAACATTTATTTCCGACGTATTTTCGTTCCCCTCAAACAAGCTCCCACCAGCTGCGTTTCAGCTTCTTTCCCACTCTTGGAAACATTTTTAAATGAGTCTTTCGGGATAGAGTTAAGTTTCAACTGCAATTATTTTCTTATCTCCTCTAATGTCTCGAAACGTTGTCCCTTCCATTTTTTACCCATGAAAACAGAAACATGTCGCACGCAGCAAGGTCTAGCGAATATGTAGGTTGTGGAAATACAGATATCAAATAATTTGAATAGGCTTCTTGGCAATTCTCGCGCAATCTTCCTAACATTTCGCAGCATTATATCTTATTGATCGATAAATCAGGTGGCAAACATTCATAGAAAATGATTCCCTTATAGTCGAAAAAAAAACAGTCAACAGAGCCTTGGTATTAGACCTGCTATGTCTGAATGTCCTCGATCGACTTTCTACTTGAAAGCATTGCTGGGAGGATTGGATTTTGGTCTCGACAATATACGTATGCCTTAAGCGTCTCCTGTAATCACTCTCTAAAGCAATTCCGGGTCTTCAGCCATTGCTCAAAGATTTAATTTAAACATTTCCCGACTAACGCGAAATTTGGCCTGTGTGTAGCTGATAAATAGCGCGGTCGTCTTGCTGTTCGCCCCACCAACCAAGTTTTTTTTGCCCGGTGAAACCATCATGAAGGGTGAGGATGATTAAATTGAGCAAAAGCTCTCTTCAAATACTTAGAATCCCTCAGAGTCTGTAGAGCAGCGGCACTCTAAAAACAAGCCGGTTGGCTCACCCTCGATCAAAGTTTACTGTCATGAAGTTTTAACCTATTGTATCGGCTTCAGGTTCTCGTCCCATATATGTGACTAGGAAAAGGGATATATATATATATATATATATATATATATATATATATATATATATATATATCCGTTATAAATATATATTTTTTCTGATGATGACCAGTCGATCACAAAATCCGGAGAACATTCTCAGTTCTCCTGTGCTGTATTACGGAGTCACGCCACCGTGACGATATAGAAAGCGAATCTGAATAATGTTCTCCGTCCATCCGGAGGGCGAATGGTTAGAGGCTAGAGCCACCACCACCACCACAGAGCGCGTTCTACCGACAATAACAACCAACCACATCGGGCGGCAAAGCGATGATGTTAGAACAGCTGACAGTGCGAGCAGCAAAGTGGCGCGCAAACGATATGGCGCCTTGCTGGGCGCATTCTTCATTGGTAGGTAGGGATTGGAAGGAGGGCGTAACGCTTGAAATGATAAGGAAGGTACGGCCGTCCGGCGGTTTTCGATCTTTGAGCGAGTTTCGAGTTGGTCGAACTTTTACAGAGATCTGATGGAGATAAGACTATTATTATAATCATTCAGTTGTCAGAACAGGGAGGAGAGACTCGAAACAGAAAAGTCTCTCACGAGCGGGCAGGGAGAGTGAGAGACCCAGACTAACGGACCCACTTTACCTACTTACCTCAACGGCCAGATCCCAGAAGACGTCAGCTTTGCCCAGCTGCGAGGCCCTGAGCAGAAAGTGACGAATGTCTTCGAGCAGCGCCGTGACAGGATTGTCGTCGTCTCCTGACGAGCTCCTGTTTCTCTCGTTGTAGCGTTCGCTGTCGGCCCGATCCGATTCCGCTGTCGAAGCCGCACAAATGTCGGATAGCGTCTCCGATGGAGCGCCATAGTCGACATAGTAATTGTGAAAGGCCGTGTCGAGATAGTCGGCGTCGATCTCGGGCAGACTTCGTAGGAGCGCGCTGGCCCTCTTGTCGAAGTCATTCATCATTATTGTCGTTGTTGTCGCTGGGGTTGCGGTTGTTGCTGCTGCTGCTGCTGCTGGGGTTGTTGCTGATGTTGCTGTTGTTGTTGCTGTTGTTGCCACCGCCGCGGATGGCTGCATCAGCAACAGCAGCAGCAACAGCAACAGCAAATCACGCACACCTCATATATACATAACGTACACCCACCCACACACGTCTCAGATGGCTCAGATCCACGTCATGGCACAGGCGCGGATAGGTGGAGGAGAGGCTGACCGATCTCTGCACGCTCAAAACAGACTACTACTACTAATAACTAACAGACTAACTAACTCAATTCCCAACCACCCACCCGCTCAGCACACACAACCGATGCAGTGGATCAACGCTTCGGTCGAGCGGTTCGACTCGAGCGACGGGCACAATGAACCCCTCAATCCCTCCCTCCTCTCTAGTACTACACCTTACAGCCGCCGAAACCAGTACCATTGCCCCCATTATCATCATCATCACCATCATAATCGTCATCATTGTCACCATCATCATCGGCCTCGGCCATCACGATCAGCATCATCACATTTGTTATGATCATAACAATAATAATCGTTGTGCACTGCACGGCAAGTGTTGGTGTTTTCTCTGTGTGTCATGCATGATCCGAGCATTAGCGGCTAATCGACGGAACACCGTGAAGGGACGGAACGTGGAGGAACTGAAGAACTAGAAAGAAGAAGATTGGTTGAAGGGGCTCATTGTTCTGTCGTGATGGTTGATGTTGAATGTTTTCTGTCTTGTTGTATGGGATATGGGACCCTTCTTTCGGGGCCATCATGTAATAGGAGCCGGATAAGGCAGGTCGCCTAATTCCGGAGAGAGAGTATGGCAGTGATTTTCGTTCTCCAATCGGCTGTTTAGTCATCCGTCTGGACGAGTGACAATTAATTAATCTGCGTCTATTTAAGGTCGATTTGAGCGACTAGGTTAGGTATATAGTCCAGCCAACACACATAATATTTTATTAGTCTATTAGTCTACTACGTTCAGCATTTAGACGTAGCTTGTGCTCTGCGCGGTAGGCTATTTCGACGTGATTCCTAATTCCAATGGATCGAAATATCGTTCAAAATCGAAGATAACTATTTCAAAATTGGTAGGCAGTGTACTATATATACGCATTGTCTGGTATACGTTAGCAGAACGTGAAGTGCCTAGATTGATGATTACGTGCCTAATAGCATACAACTGAAATTGAAAAACACAATTTTATTCGTAGTGCATTATGTTGAAGATGGTGCATTTATTAGTAGTATTATTAAATGTGTTGTATACATACACACACTAATATTTTTTGGCATTGATATGTGCACACACGTATATTTACTCATCAATCCACATTACTATGTAATCTAAGTGAATGTGTTCACCTTCAGTCTAGAAAAACCCGGGTCTGCACCATTTGGCAAGCGATTTATGCATTTATTTCACCCTTAATAATAAGGACTGCAAGTAAACTAAATGCATATATATATACTGTTAGTATTGATAAATCTATTTTCACGCTGTAATTTTTTTAGACTTGAAGACGACGGGCTGCTAATAATGCCCGCGTTATGCATTACCCTGGCAGATATGCACTCTCTTTTCACATGCAAGATAGAATCTGCGTATAATGCCGAATGGGGAATATCTACTACCCATTTACTGACCGTACACATCTGAGTTAAATCTGACTGCACATGAAACCGCACTAAAATGTATAATCATGATTTTTGCGTATATGATTCTATCACACATGAATATCACATCCTCCAACGTACTCCTCCAACACACGCGTCCTGTAACGAATGACTCTGCTAGTGAAAAGTTAACATCTGTTGTGATTTGTGAATCTAATTAAAATTCATTTAATTTAATACTCTCATGCGGTTTTATACGATCACGCTTGACTTTGAATAAGCATATTTTGTTTAGTATATTTCAATACTTGTAGAAATGCGCCTCTAAGATGATGCAAACTTTAAGATAAAGTGAACCCAGTAATACTGCCACAGCCGTGCTAGTGTATAGGGAAGAATGGGGTAAACTAAAGAAAATGTTAGCAAATGGACCATTTCATTGCAATGGAAGTTGTTTTTAATTCATTCTAGAAGATATTATTGTTGAGTTCGCTCATACGGGTGTACATCCATAACCAGTACTAGATTAATTAACTTTGGAAGAGAAGATTACTTTGCAAAGGTTTCAGACTCAAATTATATATATATATATATATATATATATATATATATATATATATATATATATATATATATATATATATATATATATATATATATATAGCAAATAATAGACACCGCATGCGTGCCCCAGTGCTGGCTCAAATTGTAATAGTCTACTTCGAATACTGATACCCCGCATGGTATTGCTGTTCCGACCAAACATAAACCTTTTTTCGCCTAATTCGTTTTCTTGTTTTTCTCGTTTATCATTTTTTGACTGCTTGATTTCATCAACAAACACTGAAGAGGATGAGTGGTAAATGCTTTATTACTACTTTTATTTAACGGACCGAATAAATGTACAATCCAAGTTTCCGGTAACAGTAGAATTGTATATATATATATATATATATATATATATATATAGTTTTTTTTAGAACCGTAAAACGTTATAGTTTTATTTGCTTATATGCAAGAGGCAACAATTGTCTCCTTATGAACGTGTACACCGGATAAATCAAGTGAAAACGTCACATATCCTCCAGGTTCAGGCCTATCCAGTCTAGCAGAGTTCCACGCACAGAGGCGGCGTTACCCCGTTGAATGTCCAGCGATAGTCTCTGGTACTCGACAGCTCTAGTGTCCCCTGTCGAACGATTGAGCGCCTTGCCGACACGTTGAATAAGTTTGTGCGTCTTCGGGCCAGGTCCCCCTAATGTCTCGAACGCCCGTGGGCAAAAGTCGTCGGGGTAAGTGATACTGGCATCAGTAAATGACAACTGCCGAAAATCACAATTATACTCCTTAATAAAATTTGTAAACTCTCCAAAGAATCCGAGACTTGAGCAGGGCAGCATACCTCGCATGGTATCGCTATTCCGACCAAACGTACATCTTCTTTCGCCTAATTAGTGTCCTCGATACAAATCGAACCGCACTCCAAGAGCTTGAGTGGGAGGTTCTTCAGACCCACCGAACTCTCCGGACCTTGTTACAATTTGAAAGAGATCTTCCTGATCTACGAAAATGTCTTATCTGTGTTTTGATTAATTGTATGTTTCATTATTTTTGAGGCTTAGAAATGAAATACACAAGAGGCGAAAATACTCGGCATTTTCTAAACCTGCTTTTTGTTAGCTCTTCATCAAAAAACTGCCGAAGCCGCTCGGGACATTTGCGACGTGTACGGAGAAGATGTCTACGGCGAGTCTACAGCACGGAAATGGTTTGCAAAGTTAAAAAAAGCCGACTTCAGCCTGTAAGTCGAAATTTAGAAGGCCTTCTGAATTCGACGAAGAACGTCTCAAGGCGCTTTTGAAGGAGAACGGTCGCCAAACAACTCGTGAACTAGCCAAAAATCAACTCCAGTGCGATGGCAATCTCCAACCACCTCCAATCAGTTGGTTTTACTCAAAAACTTAAGTCACGGTCAACAAGGAGCTCTACATTGCCAAACTGTACCGCGTAAATGAGGCTGTAAAGAACAGATCGACAAGATTAAAGCATACTGCTTCACGACAACGTCAGGCCCCATAGAAATCAGAAAGAAGGTAAAGTACCTTGGGGTCATGCTAGACACCGGACTGACCGGATCGGCACACGTTAAGTACGTGGCCGAAAAGGCCCAAAGGGTCTCCCTGAACCTGGCGCGGATCATGCCTAGGGTCGGTGGGGTGGCTGAGGTGAAAAGAAGGCTCCTGGCCTCGGTGGCCGAATCAACGGCGCTATACGCAGCCCCAGTCTGGGGGGACATGGCAATGCGGACGGCGAAAAATAGGGGGGCACTAAGGTCGACCCAACGAACGCTGGCAATCAGGGTAAGCCGGGCGTATCGAACAGTCTCGACCGAAGCTCTCCTGGTCCTAGCCAAAATGCTGCCATGGGACCTCCTAGTGGCTGAACGAAGTAAAATGTATCTAGACGAAGGTCTGGATCTCACCAGGGCCAGGAGTGCCACCATATCGGCCTGGCATGAGGAATGGGCGCAGGTAAGACCCGGTGTGACCACAGGGAGCTGGACCAAGAGTCTGATACCGGACCTCAGGGTATGGTATGACCGCCGACACGGGGAGCTTTCCTACTGGACGACTCAGATTCTGACCGGACACGGCCAGTTCCAGAGCTACCTGTCAAGGATCAAGAAGGCCATCAGCGATATCTGCGTACTGTGCGACTCTGGAGAAACGGACAACGTAGAGCATACTGTTCTGCGGTGTGATGCTCTCAGGGAAGCACGGGACGCAGCACCAACCGCTGTGAGGGGCCGACCCATCAAAGAGGTGGTCTCCCATATGATGACTTCGGCGGAGGCATGGAGGGAGGCGACGAACTTGTTCGACGCTGTTTTGACACTCAAGACAGCCAAGGAAACGGCCAGGCGGGAGAGGTTTGAGCGGGTCTCTCGGGAGAGTGGTCGAGACGATGAGCCGAGGGAGGGGGGAGGGGGTGGGGAGCAGCCAGGCCCTCATGGTCTCGACGCACCCTCACAGGACGGATTACAAAATGGCATCCCCCTATCCAACCGCAGGTAGACATGCGGGATGATAGTCAGGGATAGAGCTGATTGAAGGAGAACGGCAGGGACGCCTCTCCCACGGTTTCGATGTAATGCCAAAGTAATACCGAGCCTGGGGGGGTGGGGAGGAATCCGGGTTTAGTGGGTTTGCGAGTCTCACACTAGTCACGCAGGCTGCTAGTGGCGCATGTGCATCATGCATTACCAAAACCTCCCAGAACAAAAAAAAAAAAAAAAAAAAAAAAAGGCCCCATGTTGCACAAGTATTCAAAACCGCACTCCAAGAGATCGAGTGGGAGGTTCCCCAGCACCCACCGAACTCTTCGGAGATTGCGCCAACCGATTATCACATTTTCCGCTCGATTTGTAGGAGGAGAGTTACCTTTGACCACGAAGTGGGCGTCAAAAACTGGCTCAAAAACTTCTTTGACACCGGACCGGTTGATTTCTGTTGGAACGGAATTAACAAATTAGTCGGGAGATTCGAGGGAGTCGTAAACAGCAACGGAAAATACATTATTGATAAATTTAATTGTCGTTATTGTTTATTTGTTCAAATCAAACTATTTGATAAAAAAAGCATAGATAGGGCGAGACTCAATCGGACACACTCACTCTCACATGCCTGCCACAACAAGGAGTGACAAATAAGTGACATAACATTCCCTCATAGGCCCCGTTTATCCTTGGTGTGAAAGATCGCCATAAGTAAATGACAACTGCCGAAAATCACAATTATACTCCTTAATAAAATTGGTAAACTCTTCAAAGAATCCGAGACTTGAGCAAGGCCGCGCCCCTTCCACTAGTTGGGAGAGTAGTGGCGGTATTTTCGGCAGCCATTGATTGTTGTTGTCTGCTAGTTCAATGCACATCATGCAAAAGGAAACTCCAAAACACTGAGGACTTTTGAACCCACATCGAGTTCGGTATCGTGCCGTTGCAGATTCAGAGTTTAATGTTAATTTGTAGGCACATTGTATTTGGTACTTTGCTGGTAGTGCCACGAAGGCTGAACAATTGTTTTCGCTGTTGTTGTTGCTGGTACTAGAACGGCACGGCCCAGATGTTTGTGTGTGGGATTCCGTATTTGTCAACTGCACTGTGTGAATCTGTCGGTGCGGTTCGCTTAGACTCGCATTCATTCCCCTTTGCCAAAGCCGGTTAGCTTGATCGATCAGACATCAGACCTCAGGTACGTGAGGATTCGACGTGGTGCGCTTGAGAACATGTTTTTTTTTTTAAATATATATAAGTAGTTGCTGTTGTTGATGAAACGGAAAGGAAACTTTGCGAACGAATCGAAAGCTATATATACACGCTCTGCAGAAGTGGGCTGCTGTAACAAAAGCGCGACAAGCAACCCGTTTGCTTTGAAGATTGGGTGTGCTTCGTTGGTGGAAGACTTCAATTCTAGTGAACGAGACAGGATAATTGATCAATTGATCATTAGTCGTCACACTAACTTAGTCGGCATTTGTTGATTAATGCTCTGAAATCAAATAACAACTAATACACTGCGCTTATCAATCACACAGGTACAGAATTGGTTCGCGGAATAATCAATCCGTGTCGGAACGCATGAGAGCACAGGGAGTATTCCACCCAGTGCTGTGACGACGTCCATAACGATTTTGGGTTGACCAAAGCCCAATTTTTGTGCTGAATAGACTTTGAAACGCACACGCGATCCCAAATGGCGACCGCTAGGATCGAACCTAACGAGGTAAGCTTGGAGACAAATCTTATATATATATATATTTAAACGGGACGGTGAGGGTGAGAACTCGTGATCTGTGTCTCTGGTTACTAGAAGTCGCGGATTCTTGCGCGACTCATACACCTCTCGAATCGAACTGTTTTCAGATCTAGCTATGCTAGTAAGTTCCGTTTTACAATGCTTTTAAGTTAATCGTGTTATCTCCGTGTGTCTGTTGTTTGCGGTCGCCCCTTCTCTTGGTGTGTGCGTTTGCTTTGTCTGTTGGTGTAATAGGTGAACATCAGCAAAGAGGACCAGGCGCAGATCAACGAATTTGCTCGCTATAACGAGCGGCTGGTAGAACTTGAGGATGCTGTCAACAACAAGGTTGAGGAAGCACAAAAGTTACAGGATGCCGGAGAGGAGCTCTTGATGGGTGCGTTACGGATGATCGGTGCTATACGTGTAGATTTAAGACTTACGCGGTGAGGTTTCTTAGGGGGACGACTCTTCGTTGCTTTATGTCTATATGGAGTTATTTCGATTTAGCCATATCAAGGCTTATATATCATACTGTTCACCTAGAAAGAGAGAGATAGAGAGCCCTCTGACAAAGATAGGAAGCAAGCATATTATCTGATGCACGAAAGGTATTCCTGTGAGCACATGTGTCGTGTGCATGTGAATCGGATAGGAACTTATAGATACTACTACGGATATCACCATTCTGATCGACCAGTAAGATGTTAACATTCTAAACGCCCAATCGCGGACAAATCTTGGTCTGTTTGTAGTAGTGGGTTGTAATTATGTTTGTAATAATAATATATCTTGTACTTATGCTCTTCGACACAAGCATACTTTTCGGGTGACAGAACAGCTTGTCTAGAGACAGTTGCTTAAACAAAACAATATTTGAACTACTCAATGATGCAGTAACGACTTTGTACAGAAGAAGTTTCCGGCTACATCAGTAGCTAAGCTCGTTTTTCAGTCAGATACCTCTTCACCAAAGCTGGAGAGTAGCAGATTAAACATATCATCAGGATGTAATATATATATATATATATATATATATATATCACATGATTTCTCTCACAATAGAACTACACTTCATAACTGAGACTTCTCAGAGATGCGACTCCGACTTAGTTTGCTTGATGCCCCTTTGTGTCCTGATCCTATTGCGCCTGTACTCGAGACATCCGATTTTATATGGGCGGCTTTCACTTCCAATCGTCAGAAATATCCCACCACGAACACTGCAGTAGCCTGGTTAAAATTCCACTTGAGAGAAGGGTAGAGTTTTCTGCCACTTGCCGAATGATCACATTTCAAGTTTCGCGTAAAGCGTTTTCCTTGTCTAGGATTTTAGGTTTGCTACAGTCAGGTGACCCTATATAATATCTACACCATATTTAGCAACATGGGCGACCTTTTTAGGTCGAATAGGTAACGGCAGGTTGAAGTTTCTAATAGGCTAAGGAGTCCATTGCACAAACCCTAAATTTCTAACATTTTCTACTTTTAGGTGAGGATACTGCTGAAGTACCGTACCTTTTCGGCGATGTCTTCATTTCAATGAGCTCTGACGAAGTTCAGGTAGGTGCAGCCAAACAGCAGCACTGCTATTATATATTTGCTGCTGGTTTTCGTTATATTTGGCATCGTATAATCTACGATTATACATATATGGGCGGTAATTGAATTTTGCCGCCAGACCGAAACCACCAAGGCCGTCTAGCTTATTGTTTGAGCTTAGTATAAAGAAAAAAAGAAAACGAATTTCGGCGATTTTTAAGAAGACAAGAATGGAGGAGCAGCAATCGTTCTTTGTTGAAAACCAAATCACTTGTTCTTAAGTGGTGGAAATGTTACTAGCTGCTTATGGTGATCAGTCGAAAAAACAAGTCGAAGCACTGCCTACACGTGGCCGTGAAGGAGACGGGCCATGGGTATATGGTTACACCCTCGAGACCAAGGCCCAATCCTTCCAGTGGTGCTTCCACCTATTTTTTGCTACCTGGTTTCACGGTCCATAGGAATTTTAAAAGGATTGCGCGAGAACGTCCGACACAATACGCCTGAATTCTATGCAAACAACTCTTGGATCCTTTAACACACGACACGGCGCACACATCATTACTGATTTCGAGTTTTTTATTTAAAAAAAATTGATTTCTATATTTTCGATCTCCCTATTCGCCATACCTGGCTCCATGCGACTTCTTCATGCTCCCATAGATAAAAAAAAAATATAAAGTAACAACGTTTTTAGACTGCACGGCAGTAGGCGGAAGCTATTCTTAAGACATAAAATACTTCGGAGGAGTAAATAAATATTATTTTTGTATAAATACGTATTATGACTTTTTGATCCGACTTTATATATATATATATATATATATATGCGAAGACGGATCGAAAAGTTATGATATGTATTTAGGCGGACGAAAAGGTTCGTAGCATGGAATACAAGCAATAGACGGACAATGACTTTATACATCTTATTGTACCGTATCGTCTCCCCGACACTCAGCACTTCTAGCCCAACGATACTCAATGACGTTTATGCCACGAGCAAAATATCCCACATTTTTAGCTTCAAAATACTTGTCTGTGGCGAATATTACACACAGAAATACTTTGACCATGCCACTCCGTGGATGCGTATGGGGCATGCTAAAAAATTTCGAACTTTAGTTTGCCTAATTCATCATGGCAAAAACGTGTAGGTGATCGCATTGCCGTGGTGAAACAGCACAGTCCTCTTCTGTATCGCGGACCCATACGTGTCTTCAGTTGGTCCAAAAGTGTTGCGAGTACTTTCCAGTTATCGCTCTTCGTGTAGAAAGGTAGTCAATTAAAAAATATACCTTTTGCCTCCCAGAAAACGGTCGCCAAAATGGTATTGTATGTCTGTGCATTAATTCTCTAAACTGCATCTACTTTGTTTTTTTATATTGCAGTTATTCTTGTTACTTCCGAAGAAAGTCTCTCTATCGGGCGCTGTAGTCGACATGAACTTTATATATATATATATATATATATATATCGACTTAACCTACTGTAGTGTCTTGCATTTGTATTTATATTTGCTTGTCTATTATATTATTTTTGCGCAAGGAAAATGTATGTTGATAATTTTTTGTTTGTTGTGGGTATGTTTCAGACTCGACTCGAAGCGGACAAGGCTGAGATCGACAAGGAGATTGAAGCTTTTCAGGAAAAAGTAACTGAAATTAAGGATAAAATGGCCGAACTTAAGGCAGCTCTATATGGGAAATTTGGCTCAAATATCAACCTTGAACGATGATAATGGTTTCAAATTCTTCGCAGTTATGTACTATATATCACATACGCATACTTATTATATATCAGCAGACTTACTCCGTACAGGAATAATGTTCTAGTTCTGCGGAGCGGTTCGGTGTGAATATAAATTACGCTTCATGATGTGTGTACGTATAAGATGTTTTTCGTTTTTGTAACTGTAAAATACATATAATGTTAAAACTAGACGTTTTTCTCACACCTTATATATATATATATATATATATATATATATATATATATATATATCTATATATATAATTGAGAACACATAGATTAATCACTTTATTGGACGCCCATAAAAGCATCTCACATTGAAAAAGAACTACGCT
This sequence comes from Dermanyssus gallinae, assembly GCA_003439945.1. Taxonomy (NCBI): domain Eukaryota; kingdom Metazoa; phylum Arthropoda; class Arachnida; order Mesostigmata; family Dermanyssidae; genus Dermanyssus; species Dermanyssus gallinae. The sequence goes on along the minus strand of QVRM01003672.1, from coordinate 142,411 downwards.
GTAATACCAGGTTGTAATATCTAGGCCCTAATAAGATTGTGATGGGCATTCAGATGTCGCCATAAGTAAGTTCAGCGCGCAAGATTTTAGCATATATATTTAGGTGAAGCATTTTTAGCATATATATATATTTAGGTGAAGCATTACATATTACAGTTCTGAGTTACACAATATGGTATTCACCCTGTGTAGGCCGATAACATGGTCAGTTGATTGTAGCTAATAATATGTCAGTGCTGCGGCGTGCGTTTGCGTTTAGGGTGCGTGTCACAGTAATGAGCTTTATGATAAAAAAAATCGACACCACCTATTTCTTTCCATATTGGAATCAACATTATCTGTAGGCAGTTCGTCGAAACTGTTTCTCGGCTCGGTATACTTAAGATTTTGCAACATAAAACAACTGATAATACAGAGAGGTCGGTCTCCCCAGTCTCCTCGTAAGGGCTCAGTTAACTGTGCTACTCGTTCTTCTTATACCCGAATGGTCAGGAGAAATCGTTTAATGAACAGGGGATCATGCGTAGACTGCTCCTGGCAGTCGTCACGTCTAGACCAGGCACATAATTGGTGTGTTCAGGCACTGCTTCTCAAGCCAGTTCTTAGCTGATCCGCTAAGTACCACGCATTTCGGTATACTTGGAAAGAATACATTGCACCTATTTTCTCGATTTAACAACAGGACATCAGAGATCCGTCGGCATTAACGTATGATCGAGACTTCTAAGGGGTAGAACAAGTAGTTCGTACCGTAAGAGCTTGACTACATTGACTGATTAGAGACTAGGCTTTGAAACGGCAATTTGTGCTCAGTGGTTTGCTTTAAGTTCTAGGACGGCAATATATTCAATGGCAAGAAAGATAATAATCCAATAATATAATTATTTTATATAGTGAACCACAGATAAATGGCTTGTGTAAAGAACATCACGACTATGGAAGCGCTCCATAAATATATTATGGTAGCTGGCTATCGTCTACATGTCTTTAATGAATGGCATATCTACTTATCCCTACGCGCCCATCTAAACGTAAATAAGTGAAGAACATCAAAAGTCTGAATATTTAATTAATTAGTCGAGTTTTATTTCACATTCATTTTCATTATCCGAGGAACGGTGCAGCCATACATCGACGTAAATGTGCTGGATACCTCTTATGTACGTCGACTCGCTTGCCTTGTCATATTAAGGGCACTTCGTAGACCAACTGTTATATCAAGTAGGATTAAGAAGTACAACTTTTTCTATGAATCGATTACAACACGCACATGCTTCTATATATATATATATATAAAGTACACGTGGTTGTTTCACTAGAAAAGCCGTCGGCCTATGACGGTAACTATAAACTAAAGACAATATCAAGAGCAGAGACCAATAAAAAAGATGAACAGTAATGCTAATACTGCTTAGTTCCTTCTCGTCACGTGGCACATGCGTATGCACAGGGACAACGTAGTCGCGGTGTCCAAGTGACGACAGGTGAGCAGAAACGTTGCGACAAAAGCGATGCTTTTGAAAGTTGTTTCCACAGGGTGCATTCAAGACAACCTAACTATCTCGTTAATTCTCCCTCTTCTCTCTCTTGTATCCGAGAGCTTTTTGTCTCGGAAGTTCTCCCATCGTCTCCCGGTTTGTGTCGGAATGCAGTCCCTTGCCCCTTGATAATACGTTGAGCAGTCTCTGTCACCTTGCAATCGCGATAATTCTGTTGGATTGGCTAATCTTGCTTGTTCCTTTCGAAAGAGCATTTGACATACCCCGTCATTGAGCAACCAGCTAAGAGCACAGTATAACAACATTCTGTCGAATTTGGTGGGGAATGCTCTTAAACGTTCAATATTGCATAACGCGGACGTCTTTCGCCGCATCATAGCGAAATTACGTCGATCTATCACTCGCTAATTAGTTCGGTGGCGGCGGTTGCACAAATATGCTTACCGGCTTCAATGTATGTATGTGTGTTCAATATATGCATGTGTTTAAGCCGTGTATTCGACTGCGGCCCGCTTCAGATGCGGGAATAATCGACCGTCCACCGTTTGTCGGTCGGGTGCGTCGCGCGGTTCATGAGTCGTCAGACGCCTGTTCAGATCGATTAGACACGCTAATCACATTGGCAAAATATGACTTAATTTGAACTCGCTGGCAGGCCTTCCTTCCACTTCCTACCAAAACTTCACTCCTCCAAATCCACTGCCTGAAATGAAGCCTCCTTTTTTCTGTTCTCCAAGCACTGTCGTCGGCTGACCGGACATCATGGCCAGCTGGGCCGCATTTGGCGGACATCCCGGTGGCGGAGGCTGGAATGTGAGCAAAAAGATCAGCGGTCAACAAGACATTAATATACATGTCGGTATCTCCTAACGATTTCACGTGAGACCTTCCTAACGTACGAAGGTTCTGTACACATGTACAGGAACGAGAAATTAACGAACAAATAATTAAAACGGAAATACTAAGGTTTTGTAGGTTCATTTGGATGACAACTAACTACCACTTCTACTACAGTCTGTATGCAAATATCAAGACTATCTATATATTTGCTCTGTAAATCGGGCAGAGATAGCGCATATATCTGTGAGCTGTGAGATGTACCACCGTAGGTTGATCGCGCGTGCCTTACCGGTATTGACGGCCGAGAGATGTGATTGAATCTCGCGCCGGCATCAAATTGCGCATTCACGACAAGGTGTTGAGGTTCTTGGTGAGACACCATCGGCATCGCTGTCATCATGGGTGCACCGTATGGAGGCGGGGCTCCAGACTAAAGCAGAATAAATACGGTCACGGTTAAATAAGCAGATTTATACGTTTATATTTACTATATAGATATATGAAGCTCCTGACTAAAGTAGACGATTCTTAGTGCGATGCATCAGTCGCACCATATATATATATATATATATATATATATATATATATATATATATATATATGTCTATAAATATATACGCATATAGGGAAAGAAAGAAAATATTACCAACGGACAATATAAGGCAGAAAAGGTGTTTAGAGGTAGGCTCATTTCTTTACCTGAGGGTACGGCGTCGAGTACATCGGTTGGACCGGTACAACGTGTGGGGGATATGGCGACGTCGGGTACATCTGGCCAGGCGCAGCCTACAATAATGCAGACACACGTAACGTCTTTAGACTCGCCCATGTAACTATGCAGCTCCTAACCTAGGTAGTTCTTTAGCTTCGAGGATAACGTGTTAAGTATTTAGATGTAGCTTACACGTAAGTAAAAATAATCCGACTGGATAGGTGACCCACTTGTTTATGATATTTAGTTAAACAATTTCGAATTGTACCTTCTACGACTGTGTCAGACAGAACCGTCTACTACTTATTGGGCATTAGCAAACTATATATATACACACACATATGTATATATATACATATATATACACACATGTGTATATATATATATATATATATATATATATATATATACACACATGTGTATATATATATATATATATATATACATATGTGTGTGTATATATATGTATATATATACAGAAAAAGTATATCGCCCAAATATTTTGTTAGCATTTGAATGAGGCTCTAAGTCAATGAAGAAATCGAGCCGTACAATGAGTACAAAAACGATCAATGATGAAGGTGGGAGTAGAAAGCGCGTTTAACATACATAGGGCTGAGAAGGTCCGGCTGGCGGGACATACCCCTGCGGCATAACATGTCCATGCATCATCTGCGCGCCAGGGGCCACCGGAAGTCCTTGCTGAGTCGAGGGATACTGCAATCAATAAGTAACGACATATAAGTCTAGAAATAACGAACAGTTTTACACGTATTTCGGTGACTTTTGAAAGGCTGAACCATTGAAAAATGTTGAGGCCTGGCAATATTACGAAGCTTCTGACGCAAATTCGTGTAAAGCCTTTGTAAGCCCCAATGCACTTGATATTTCTACAGCACTCAGAAAAGGCGTCACGCATACAAAATGTGTTTTAAAAGCACATTCAAATACGAGATCGCAATGTTTTGTTTATCTTCTTTAAAATTTGTCCCGCTTTTCGTCACAGGTGAAAAATTAAGCAGAAAAACTTCACGTCGATCACGTCGAAAAAATCTGGCAAAATCACAACGATCGTCGTTTTACATGTAGAGATGCACATGCATCAAATACGAAATGTCTGAATGCACCGAAAAATTCGCCATATATTTGCCCCTTATACATGTTCTTCAATACTGGGTACGAATCTGCATGTGCCAAAGATTTCGGTCAAATTGCGCTACTTCTTAATTATACCATCATTGCTGGTGCCGCACGCGGTTGATAATACGGAGGCGGTGCATCAGCCTCCGGGTGATGTTGATGGTGGTATGGTTTCTTACTTCCGGACATGCTGCTCTCAAATAGTGATCGTCTGGCCCCGCACAAAGCTGATTAGAATACGATTATCTGAAATCAACAAGAAATTTGCAATTTTATATATATATATATATATATATGAAGGGTCACGCTGATTACGTAGCAGATCCAAGATAACACTTTCATGCTTGCATATAATGCGGATAACTACATATTTAACAAAGCAGGTACTCGAACAGGACAGCGTTTATTTTCACAAGTATATCCTCAGAACGCTGAGGATATACTTGTGTAAATAAACGCTAAATCAACAAAAACCGAAACAACAAAGATACCGCAAAATCACACAACCGTAGCCAGCGACGCTATACAAACAACGTTCATTGACGCTTAAATATTCGTCGAAGATCACCTTAGATTCAAACATGTTCAGCCAACAGTAGGCTAGGCAAAGCTGGTCAGACTGCGCACCGTTAATGTCGAAGGGCCACAGCCCCACACTGAATACACCAGGGTGATCTCTGCTCTCGGGGAAGTGCTGCTCGCCGAGAGCAGAACACTCTAAGCCTAGAACTATAATCCGTCTTAGCCGTAGATTGCCTGTTGTAAGTGCGGTTTGGATTTTTATCAGAGATTTGTAGACACTGAACACAACTATATACGTAAATACTGAGACATATATATATATATATATATATATATATATATAAATGACCAACACCAAATCCTGGAAGTGTTTCTTGATGGAAAAATCGTGATCTTGTTAAGCATAGCAGCTGAAGCAACACACCAGCCCCAAAATGATTGCGCTGTCTGTGTTGCAGTATATATATATATATATATATATATATATATATATAATATATATAATGTACATCTATCAGGTATAAATATGCGCATATATACCAAGTTGTTTCCCTTCCGAGTATCGCAAAATGTTTTTTCGAACAACAGCTTTAATACAGAATAACGTGTCGTAAATAAAAAAGAATTTTGACGACTACTGACAATATGCCCGATATGTTTTGTTTTCGATTCATCTTGTTCGATAGCCCTGATAGTCAGCAAACGTCAACTCATAACGCCTATGCACTAAAAAAACGAATTGCAATTATTAAACAATTAGTAGTCATAATAACAATTAGTAGTAGTAGGTCAAAATCGCATTCTATCGTAGACTCCAAAAGTCCGACTAGCGTCAAAGTGCCTCATGAATCACCGCTGGTGGGCAATCACACTCAGGGCAGGATTAACGACAATGACATCAACAATGTTGCAATACGAAACAATCAGCATGAGCAGCCGATAGCAACTACTTCACTACGCGATGCAAATATTGATCTATTTTACAGACCACGTTGAACTCCATAGGGGAGTATTTAACTCAATTTATTATTTCACCATATTTAGCAGTAAAATGGTGCTGTCGTCAATAGTAATCGCGATGTGAATAATAATGATAATAATACTTATTATTATTATTACATTGTGATACATGTACATATTGATCAAATAAACCCTTGTTCAAAAAAAAAAAAAAATTATTACTACTATTATTATTATTATTATTCAGTCTATGGGGAGGCAACGCCAAGATGATGTTGAGTGGTCACCGACATTCAATATTGTGAATATTATATAATTAGTATATTAATAATTGTGATGCATGTACATATTAATACTAAAAAGACCTTAATAAAACAAATTTAAAACATTTTTCTGACTTCTATTTTAGAAATGTGTGCCGCTGTAAGAAAAGTGCGGCGGTGTCTGCTTGTCAATGCCTACTTTGACAGGTCGTCAGCGGCGAGTAATGAGGTTCACTAGCGGAATATTGCATGTGAGGATGGGCGAAAAAAAAAACTTATCACCCCAGACCCTGCAGAGCTCTAAAGATCACGAAGTTTGCACAGCAATGATTGCAAGCGCCACTACTATGGCCCGCAATGAAGATGGGCATCAGGTTGGCGCAGCACATAGGCGCCTTCTTTGGAGGCATGGAGAACGCACGCCACTAGATCTCTGCACAGCTGAGCGAACACTGTATTCGATGGGGAGGGCAGGCGTATCAGAAACTACAAAACGTACACAATATCGCTAAATATAACAAACGGCAAAAAAACGTCGAACTTCACAGGCGGTGCTCTAGCATAATTTAGAGGCGAGCAAATGTGTACTCATATATATATATATATATATACACATATCCAGCATCACCGTTTTCTTTTCGTCGTCAGGCTATCAACCACATTGGTCGCGAGCGGCAGGCGGTGAAAAGCGGCATTCAATTAATTTGATGAAATAGTCACAACTTTACCACCGATCACGGCCTTTGCGAGCACTTACTACTGATTGATTGAGCTCCGGCGCAGCTGAGGCCAAAATGAGCCGATTGATTCTTTCGCTCTCCTTCGGTGAATCACCACTAGAGCAACACGAAAGAACGAACGAATAAGTCGCGTACTAAATAAAGAAGATGGTGTTCAAATAGATTCGCTTCATTCAGTTCACGAACACTTCGCGAATTCGACGCACTTTGACACAACGCAACGAAGCCACGAAGGCTCTTTGACTTTGAAGACCCGTTAGCGAACCCGTTCGGTTTGTCCAATCGCTCTCCTCTACAACTACAACAACAACAATAGCAACAACAACAACATCAACAAACCGCCCTGGCTGGTGCTAATGTTTGACGTAGCGATTTCTACGTTGTACTACCACTACTACTACTACTACTACTACGAATCGACGACAAACAAAGATGCCTGTGTACCAACCACCATCTCTACGTACCGAGTACAGCTTACTGGCGGCTACTGAAACCGCTCTAACGACCAGCTACACAGCCATAAGAACAGCAACAACAACAACAACAACAACACTAACGTCAAAAAAGCACACGCCTGTTGTGAACTCTCTCGCTACGCTGACCAATGGCGGAGAGGAAAGTCGCCCCGGCCGCTGCTGCTGCCGCTGCGAGACCGCTAACCGCCTAATCTTCTTGATGCCTTCATGTCTTCACGACTACATGATTGAGCCTCCGTATCCATGAAGAATGAGCTCTGTTCTTCTAGCCTCTAGTCGGTTCTTGCCTTTTCCCCCTCCATTTTTTCTGTCTTTTCCTTCCGTCTATCAGCGTTCTCCCGTCGGCTGCGGTTGCTGCGGTGACGGCTACTGATGCTTCCTTCTCCAATCTATCTACAGTCGTCGTACGAGAGAGTGCCGGGAGGGCCCGACCGGCGAGTCATAGTCAACCAGATCTTCGAGGACGCGAAAGAGGAAGGTGGTAAATCAACAAGCAACTATCGCACGTATCGCGTGCGTATACGTTAAAATTCGGGAAAACAACATTTCAGAAATCAGTATAACAACAGTAAGTACTGTACCTGATGCAGCTGATGTGATAACGGCGGCTGTTGTTGTTGTTGTTGTTGTCGTCGTCGTCGTCGTCGTCGTTGTTGTTACTGTGTGTTGAATACGCCGGCTGCGATCTGCGTCTCCTTTGCTTTTGTTTCTATCGCTAGACGATTCTTCTTGGGGACGCAAACCGATTCTCGTAAGATGATCTCGTAAGAAAGGACAAGCATGCAAACAAATGTCGACGCGCCGAAATCGCGAAGGCTACTGGAGCGCACGGAATGCCGCTACGCGCTAAATAGGCGCGACCGATTTGCACCTAGAAGAAGAAGAGACGAAGACAACAACAACAACAACAACAACTAGGACCGTATTCACAAACACTCCACCGTCACGGTGCTTTACCGCCTCCTCGGCGGTAAACGGCGACATTCGACCGTCTTCTGCTCTCGATGAAGAATAGCAAAGATAGCTAGCAACAACAACAACAACGACGACGACAACGACAACAACGCCAATAACGACAATAACTTCTCCTCATCCTCCAACCTGCGGCAGCGGCGGCGGCGTCAAAAGGAAAGGGAAACTTTTCATCATCTATCGTATATCGAGTATACCGCGAGAACAGCGCGCCGTGCATGTACCAGCTTGAATGCAGGAGCTGACTACCTCAACTACCACCGTTGTTGAGCGTGATGCTTTTTAATTACATTGATCAAGCCTTGTGGCGTGTTCGGATGGTCAATAGTTCACCTTTGTTAAGTAAACTTTCGTATGTATTGTAGCATGTTTGTCGCAAAAATAATAAGCGCGATAAACACATTGCATGCGCTTGTAAACCCTGTTTTAGGCGTGTTGCCCAATCCGGATCAACAATAAAGTGTCGACCTTAAGAATATCATGCCATCGCATCGATGCTTTTCTCTATCTCAGATATTGATTTCTGCTTCCATTCACTCACTGATACTTGACTTGCCGCTGCATTAAACTCGCCGCTAGGAAACACTAGTAAAAAGTCAAATTTCGTACGATGTATGCATTACACTGGCTCGGGAAAGAGTTGCTTCAAATCAGGAATCCATCTTATCGCACTCACCTTAAGGGTCCGTTATGTGTAGCTCATGTCGATCGCCGGTAATTGACGGAAGAACAACATTTTGGTTTACTAATCTATTATCTGTTATTAATTTCCTCAAATCTCTTAGGGGTTTCATTTAAGGTTGAATTCCAAGTTCCAGCTATTTTACTCTGTTCAATAACTTGACGGTAAAATATTGTATGCACATATGGTATGAGGAATCCTGGCAAACTCTATACGAAGACGAGTGCGCCTAACCTGATCATCCGGAGGCTTACAACAGCGCATATACGTAGCGTACCCGGAAACTAAAAAGATCATGGCGGGCAGTAACCGTCTATATAGAACTGTACATCGAATTTGTTGTATTGTAGACCGTTTTATGCAGCAGCGTTCCTAAAACGTCTTTCTAACATGAAAGTGGACATGTACTATCCACGTGAGCGCGTTAATATTTTCTTTAAACGAAGACGCGACGCTACTGCTTTAGTGTTAACTGTCCATCTAACAAAGATTTGGCGCAGTCCCAGAATAGGTTTCGATCGAACACATCGGACGCCCGTGGTGATGGACGCCTGCTTCCCAAGCAACTGCCTTTCCGAACAACAAACAAACATAAAACTGATGTCGACGGGGACACGGAGTCGGGCCGAAGACGCCCGATTTAACAATGTAGCCTGCGCGTGGGAAAATATCTGAATTATTAAGACTGTTTTTTGCCGCGAGATTTAGAGAAAATTGAGAACGGATTCGTACGCCGAAGCCTGTTCAACAAATAAATAGAGAAGAGAACGCTGAACACCGCCAGATAACGTCTGCAGGAATGCATGAACGCTAAAGAAGGCAGCATAGCGTGCAAAACGGCATCAAAGTGCGCAACTCTTTTGGGGTGAGAGAGATGCATGCTTTTAAAAATGCTTTACACACACTTGAAGCGCGTAGTGTGAGACTCGATGCCGATGCTGTTAGCAAAATACCTGGAATACAACATTGAATTTATTCAATAATTGCACATTTGCACACTGAGGCAGTGCCCGCCTAAAAAAATAGTTTAAAATCGCCTCCCGGTGAGTTCGCCTGCTCCTCCTCCGCGACGGACCCAGCTCTTGTGGTCCCGGTGCGCCTGGAAGACCCGTAGGGTACCCTGCATGGCCAGGACGGTTAGGTCGATCAGGTTTTTCTTCGATAACCCGAGAGTCAGGAGATCCTTCACCGACTCGGGCTCCCATACACCGGTCATCGACACGGTGATGGACCCGAATCGGTGGGGAAGCGAGCTGGGAAGTTGATCCCTGACCCCGGGTATATCGTATTTCCTGATCTTATCCCGTCTGGCCAATGCAAGGTCTCTTGAGGGGCCGCAGACCTCGGCGTCCAAGACCCAGACCCTCGTAGGTGTTGTTATGACGAGGTCTGGTCTCCGAGCCGGTGCGGCGGGTCTTCGGAAGGTGCGCTCTCGTTCCACCTGCATTCCTTTAGCACGGAGTAGGCGGGTGACTCGCTCACATATGTCATCGTGGCGCTTGATTATAGGGCGATGGGTGTGATCGCACACTTGAGCGATGTGGGCCAGCGTCTCGACAGCGTTGCACCCATGACGACAAAATTTGTCGTACCCGGGGCGACCCCTTGCGAGTCTGGCACGCGTTGGTAGTGCGTTGATCCTTAACTTAATCAGGTTTATGTACTCCCTACCGGATAGGTAAGGAGTACCCTTGACCCAGTCATTTGTAAAAGGGGTTAGGTGTGTGTGTTTCAGGTGAGCCCCATCGACTGTGTTATGTAGTGTACGAGACCAGTACTCGGTCTCGTGTGCGGCGTCTTCAATGGTCGTGTCATCGAACACACAGAGAGCGCTGGTTTTCGCCAGCTCCTTTCTGTGATAAACGGTCGACAGCAGCCACTGAGTGCCTATGTGGGATGATCTGTTCAGGGCAGTGAGGCGGGAGAGGCGAAGTCTGGGAATTAGTGTACGGAGACAGGGGATGTCCAGACCGCCGTGTGAGATGTGCGCGTATAGGAAGGCGTTTGGCACGCTGTTTTCGAGTTTGAGCCACTGCAATTTCACCGTTCGCCTGATCTCACAGTCTAGTTCTAAGAGGAATTTTTGAGACGGTCGGGGACCAGCGACCAGTTTATAGAGAATTTTCGGGATAAGGAATTGTTTCAGTATTGTTAAGCGTTGCTGGGGTTTAAGGGGAGCTGATGTTAGTCTGCCGAGTAGTTCTAGGAGAGTGAAAAAAAAAACCTCTCATTTAAATGGCCTTAGGAAGAGACGAGAAGCTGGAACCGTTCTTTAAAACTACCGTTCCCCTACTTTTCCCTTAGAGTTGCGCAGGCAGAGCACACATCACGGTCTGCACCATACCGCGCGACTACTTCTACATACATAGTCCGGCCCCTTGTTTAGGGCGCCGAGGGTAGATCTGATTTTTCAGGATACTGGGCGTCCGATAAACCTCATTTCATGTTAATTTCGTCGTTTAATCCATTGAACAACGCCTTATTTGCTCCCCTCCTGTTTCTTCTACCCAGAAAGCTCTGCGTCCTCGTCTAGGTCCTTTAAAGACTAATACTAGTAAATCGGTGGGCGGCGGCCCTTGGTCATTTGCATCTTGGTCATTCATGGTCACCCACTCTTCCGCAATGCGCCATTCTCATAAAAGCGACAAATTCGCTGGTCAGAGTAACACATGTAAACCACTCACGCTCTCGGCAAGTTTCTCTAGGTAGCCTTCAAATTCTCTCAGGTTTTTATTTAGTGAGAAGTAGCAGCAGTGGGTTAAGTTTCCTTGGAGGATCTTAACCATCACAGGCATTTAACAAACCACTTAGGCACTTCCCTACGACTGTCCAATCGCCTTTGGGATTGTGAACAATGTTAGTGCCTATCTGTGTGCACTTTTCCACGCCTTTCCCTTCTGTTGGTTTTCCGCCATTCTCCTCCTCCTGTGTCTCGATTCCCGGCCTTCTGGTTGGCGTTGCGAGAGAGGCTCATGCACATATGTAGAATTGATCTGCCGTCACCAGCCTTCCTGCAGCATAAGTCTAGAGCTTTTAGGAGGGATTTGGTTCGCCTCTCCTCTCTAACGTCCACTAGTGCCTTCCCCACCTCCAACTTCTATGGCCTTCTCCATAGTGGCTCGGAGCACTTTTTGTATATAGGAGATTTGAAAAATGCATAATGCTTAGTCAGTATGGGCAAGCAATGACATTTAGTGTGCGATTATCACCCACTAAAAACCTCAGCACATCTAGAGTCCTAGTTCAAATGGGCTGCTCCGGGTTCACGACAACCAGGACCGCCGTCCCGCCAAAACCACCAATGAGCTCTAGTAGTGTCCCATTTAAGTAGTTGGGAGATCTAACGAATATATATATATTTTGGGAAACTGGACCTAAGCTATTGAAACAATTTTCAAAATATTTTGAGATCCTTGGATAATCTCTCCTGGGGACGACGTGATACAGGGGTTAGTCATGGTCGCCGGTTCGATCCCTATTGTCGATCGAACGTTTTTAAGCGATGCTTATTGTGAATAGATAATGACTATATACCGCTAAGAGTCAGCGGCCATTCTGCCATGCCGCGAGAAGAACTGTTGGGGAACTCCCAGATGTCTCAACATATCAGGCCCTCAGTGCAGTGAAGATATGACTCACAATAATTCCAACCCCGTTGGGGAAAAGTGCAAGTAACAAAAATGCAAAGTCAACACAGAAAAGAATAATATTTTTTCCTTGACTTTGCATATGTGGTCAACAATGCCAAAAATGGCCGTCCAAGTCAGTATTTTTTTACCGATGGTGAACCGAGAAAGATTTCTAAATCGAGGGACGCTTTCGTCACGTGATCGTACCTAGCATGGCTTTGAGATTCCCTGTCTTGTTTCAGCCTAGCCTTAAAAGCTTTGTCAATAACTGACTCGTTCAATTCACAGTTGATTTAGATCTTGCAAGTGATCGCGGGAATGGTGCACTCCATGGTGACTTTGCTGCCGTTGAGCGAGCATTATGAATTAACGATCAAAAGCTCTTCGACTCAATGGCACTTTAATATGGAACAAGGTCGACTGTCTCGAAGACTAATATGTACTCCATCTGTACTTAAGAGTTTACTAACCGAGCAAGGTGGCTTAGTGGCAAAGCCTTTGCCTTGCATTTGGGAGGACTGGGTTCGAGACCCAGACCGGCCACTCTTAAATTGGTTTGCATGGTTTCCAATTTAGACAAGGTAAATGCCGGAGTGGAGTAAACTTAGCCATGACATGAAAAATCCGTACACGGGCAATTGCCTTACGGGAAATCTAAATAAAAACGGGCTTGGTTACGCATGTTTTAGAGCCCTGGGTAGCCGAATTATTTCGCGCAAGGTCTCGCAAATTCTCCTCAGCATGCTCAAAAACAATTAAGGCCACGCCCGTCCGTTGTATTATTTTTAAAACAGGTAGACCAGTGGTCGCTGGAGCCTCGCACTGGATCATCTGTTGGCTCTAGTCACCAAACCGCGATCGGCAATCGTCGAAGGTCAAATGCCTACTCGTGGGAGAAACCGTGGCTACTCACCAGCGATGACGTACGCGAATCTATAGACCTTCCAAGCTGGAATGAGGTTTGATCATTTCAGCTTGGAATAGTGAGTAAGGTAGCCAAACATTAAATCAACTAAGGTAAACAAAAATTACATCTAAAAAAAATATTGCGTTGAATGCTTCCTTCTTAAATCTCGAAGTAATGGCCACCGCAACATTAATGAGGGGAGCCGCGAAGAGGCTAAGGCTAAGAGGCCTCAGCTACAAAATATGAGCAGGGTGGTAGCAGCAATTTATGCTACTCGGTCCTTCTTTCTATTTGGTTACGATTCTCATCGGAATGGTCAAAAGTGGCCTCCTTGTTCAATGTCTTTCATACAACGAGGAGAAACTACATACGTGCGTGCGCGCTTTGAAGACACTGCACGATATAGTCTCGGCGTACTAGAAGACCTCCCAAATCTCTCTCGACAACGACAACATCCCGTTGCACCCCCTGGCACCGCGTCTCTGCCGCTTGACGTCAAGAACTTCGTAGACTCTCTCGAGTCTCCTATGAACACGATGAACCTCGATGACTGAATTCTTGCAGTGAATTTGAGGAACGTAGCTAAAGACCTTCACCACTTGCTGAAGTTCAGCCGTGTTAGCAGCATCTTGTTAAAATTCGCAGGTGCGAAGTACACACGTCAATATTCTCTGCAGTCCCTAACCGGAATCCGATGCCGGATCTTTTCAGAATCCTTTCGGGTTTCAACAACATAAAGTGCCTGCTCGCTTCTTGGCAATCACCAATATTGACTCAAATATGTCAGTCCTGCAGGGGCTTTTTTATATAAGCAAAAAAGCTGGCGTTATACGATATGGTGGACGATATGTAATTCGTTTTAGTAAGCTAAGATATACGCTTATACGCTAAGAAAATCATCAGCTTATAAATAGATGTGATGTAGATGAAACGCTTACCGGGAGAAAATAGTGGCGAGCTATTCTTAGCGGACTTTCGGGTATCTTTCTTATTTCTTCAGGTGTTTATTTGTCTGAGACGTAAGAGGTATGTTGTCTTTTTCGTTTTCCAGACTGAGGCAAGCACGAGGCAAGTTTCTGGGAGGGTGACCTCAGTGAATTCAAAGATGGCATGTGCCATATCTTCCGGCATACGTTGTGTATTGGGGATCCTTCCATTGGATTAGACCGAAATATAATCCAACACGGAGATACCTAATATGAGTCTGCACGGTCATACTCTAGATGTCTCAGTAGGTGTTTATTTAAAATATTTTTTAACAAGCGCATCACGCATTTCTAAATGCCTTAAACCCAATCGAAGACATAACTTTACAAATTTTGTTTTACTTCTATGAAAATAATAAATCGACTGCAATTAAAAGTAATTTTTTTGCCAAAATTTTCTTCAGGGAAGTAGCGTTTCTGCGGATGCTTGTATATCACGCTAGTAATTCGTACACATGTAGATATAACATAATATAGCCAATAAACGTTTAGTTGCCTCGTGGTGCTACCAGACTAACTTATATGCGAGTTTTGCTTAAGGTTTCTGTTATAAAATAGAGATTATATGTTATTATTATTTTATTATTGTTTATTGCTGATCATACAATTGTGAGGTCTGAACATGTATTAATATATAATTAAATATCTCGGTAGCAGTCTCTTCCTCTCAAAACATTGACCCGATTATACAGGCAGCGTTACCTCTGCATACCGCCAGCGAGAGCAACTGCCGCAGAAACTCGCTCTCTCGTCGGTCGCCTGTGTTCTCCTGTATCCGCTCGCCAAGCTCTTTAATGAATCTCCTTGTGCCTTTACTAGCGGGACCTAGTGTTTCCATAGCGATAGGCACGACGTGGTATCTGGGCTCTAAGTCCCTGTACTTTCGTCTTTTTTCTCGATCTGCATGTTCGGCGACCCAGCCGGCCTCAAGGGCACTGTGTCGCAGGTAGGACGGGGCAACAGTGCAGGATACTGTTGTATCCCATGCCAGACACTTACCGCAAGACCACAATGGAATAGTGACTCCGTCGGGCCTCCTGTCACTGCTTGTATCGAGTCTGGTGAGATTATATGTATTATCTACTTGTATAGAGGATAACCTTTATACCTGGTGACGAGTTTAGCATTTCTGAGTGGATATGGTAACCACAGGTAATATTAGACAGAATACCTTCTTGCATACTGTCTAAAAAGCGGAAAACAGTAATTTACTGAAACGGACTAGCAACATGCTACATTAAATAGTATCGAACACTTCTATGGAGTTTCGCCCAATAGCGCAAGCATATACAGTCACACACCGACGGACCTGCACATCAGTTCAAGTTAGTTGAATTCTCTCGCGTGACGATCATGGGACTCATGAGAGCCAACATTCGAATGACTGTTGGTTGGCGCAGATGAAATGGTAATATTCTGCAGAATCCGTACTGACCTGTAGGCTGCTCTTTGCACACTTGATGAATATTTCTCGCGGAATGGTCTCATAGTAAACGTGTCAAAAACAGAGGCTGTTAAGTTTCGGCGTGGCGGGCAACGAGCCCTCGCAGATAAACTGCGATTTCACGGTGAACAAGTGCAAGAAAATTACCTCTTGGGGTAATTTTCTTGTGTCGAGATACAACTTTTTCACAACAAGTCACTGAGCGTTGAAGAAAAGCGCTTATCGCGGCGGCGGGTATCAGAAACTTAACACAGCTGTCCGTTCGGACGGCCATGACATTATTAATGCTCAAAGTGGCATCCGTAGCTACTTACGGTATTCAAGTGACATTGAAACATCTTAGCACTTCGCAGTTATGGCAGTTGTATAGGGTCAAGCCAGCTTTCTTGAAGCGAGTACTTGGCCTTCTGTCAAAACAAATGTTTTGTTGTCTTAGGTCTGCGTTTTTTATTTTGTGATCCTTATTTAACAACCATAACTACGTATGACACTTCTGACTAATAACTGCCTTTACAGCTACCTCTTTCACTAAACATCAAACGTGCGTTTAGTTGCAAAGTTTCCTCTTATGCATGTGGTTTATAAAATGAATGCTTTTACACGGAAAAGTGAGGTACGTATTAGTGGACTTGTCAAATAAAGTATTTTATGCAATATGTAGATTCATTGCTCTTGTGTAAAGAATGATGCTGCCGAATTGATTTCAATCAGCAACAGATTAGTATACATGCTCGCGGGTTCAATATAATTTATTAATGAACTCGTAGACCGCTTTAATTTGCCGCAGACAGTCGCCCTGGAAACGTTTCGGCATGAGTATTCTCAAAAAGTGTCTCTAATTCCCAGAGCATTTTATCTGTCACCAGCCATGACTAACCAGGCCTGGGAGGACTCTCTCCGGCCATGTCGTCACCTCACTACTCGCTACAGTGTTCACGAATTTCATCATCTACTATGCCGGTCTGCTGGGTTTCAGGAGCCCAAGGGGGACTGCAAATGCCGTCGTTGTAGCGGTCCATGTCCCCTATACCACCTAGCTGACTGTACGGAATCCGTGTCGCTTTCTCATCTTAAGCGAGAATGCTCATAATTCATTTTTACCATCTTTGTTATATATATATATATATATATATATATATATATATATATGTTGTTTGTATTTACATACCCAAACAGGGTGCATTTTAAATAAATAAAAATAGTCGAATGACAAACACAGTAGTGCTACTTATGGTTGGAGAACTACGATGGAGTTTAGACAGTAAGCCCATTCTCAGTAAGCAATACGCGCGGTCAGGACACTGTCAAACGTAATGACAGACAAGTATACAGACAAAACGCGATCAAGAACTAAACGGAATATTGGTTGTGTTTTACTTGACAAAAACGGCGTTTAGCTCGCTTGACAGTTGGCACGCCTTACAGAGGATATTATAAGGTTTCGGTGTACTTAGATTTTGCAAACGAGTCTGTGGCCCTCAGCAGCCTTAGCCTGAACCTGTGAGATAATACGTGCCCGTACTAACTTATGGTAATTAACCCTGTACTTTAGACTAGCTGCTTACTGGGGTACTTCAAAATGAATTGAAAGATCAACGAACCTGGTAAGCCCGCACAGACAAAGTTGCAGGCTCAAATTGGTATGACTGTAAGAAAACCCATTGAAATCATTCGGCTTGACCTCAGTTCCGTATTAAGCAGGGCGGCAGTAATTGTTATCCTTAAATTGCCGAATCTAAAAGATTTTCAGCCAATCCTCTGCAGAAATACTGTGACATTCTCTAGGGATATGATGTGCTGCGGAAGTTAAGCAGTTGCACCTTAAGTAGAAACCGACCGATGTGCGTTCCCATTTGCGTAGTTGCCGTACACGTTATCTGAAGCGACATGAAGCAATTCTAGCGACCGACACTCCAGGTGATAGAGCCTATTGACGGCAAATTGCACACATGTGTGCCTACCTGTGTTTTCTAAGTTCTGTCAAGCATTTAGCCGTTAGCATCAGTCCCATCAAATGCATTGGCCAAACCCGAGTTCAGTCACGTACGACGCTGTTAGGCCCACCGGACAGTCGGTCAGGTGACCCTGGGATGCTCTCCTTCAATGTCTAGGCATTGAGGAGGACAGAGTGGTAGCCAGTATCGAGGTGGCAATCGAAGAAGCAGTTACATTCCAGCGAGAGACGATGCTCTCGAAACTGGAGTGGCCAGACTAGGCGATCAAATAACAGTTCACCCAGACAAACCACATTTCCCCAAAGGCGTTTGTGCCATGGTAGGTACTAAGGTGTCGGCCTCGGACGAAATCCTGCAGGACGACGAGCGAGTTGCCTTGTTGAATTGAATGCTTTCATCTTGAATTGAATCACTCTCACATTGATCCGATCAATGTGAGAGCGATTCAATTCAAGATGCAAAACATGGATAGACACTTCATGGTGGTGAGGGCAGGTGTTTGTAGACAAATTAAAATAAGATCTAGCCGAAAACAAGACCGAGCCCTTGTGCGACATCGGAACGTAGCCGTGAGCGAGAGAAAATAAGAGAGTGCATATTCGTGTGTATGTGCCTATGTGTGAGAGAAATGGTCGCAGTATTTTTTTTTAAATATCAAGCCAAAAGAAGTCGATTTCTGAGCATATTTAGAAGAGCGTATTATAGGTGTGCGTAGCGGCAGAGAAACAATCGGGAAACACCACTGCCATCCTCTCTTTCCCTCTATTTCGCTTTCTATATATATATATATATATATATATATATATATATATATATATATATATATATATATGTTTTTTAATATCGCTCTGGCGTGTCGTCGGTCTTTGCCAGAGCGGCAATTGCAGTGCAATTCGTTCGTTCGCCGCTTGATACATCATAAGGCAGGAAAAGACGGCTCTGGATATCTTGCTCGGCCTAGCAGAAAGTTATCGACCAATGTCGCTAAACGTCGTGGAGTGACGAAACGAAAGTGACAGCGCTGATAGACACAATTAGGATAAATACACCGAGACACAGATATACACGCACAGACACACACCTACACGCGCATGCACAGACATATAGACATGCACCGATCATAAGCGACATGTGTCAGACGAGGCAGAGGTTTTTTTCGCCAGCGGTGCCATTCGAGTATTATCGCATCCTACCGGTAGGTTTCAACAACAGCCGGACCAAGTCAACCATACCAGTACCGGCGGGTGCTACTGCTGCTGCTGATGTCTTTGTTTAAGCTAAATTGGGGCGACCGATTGTCGTTGTTGTTGTTGTTGTTGTGTGTTGTTGTTGTTGTTGTTGTTGTTCAAAACCTTCATCACTACCATCATCATTGCCGCCGCAGCCGCACCGTCGTCATACGCCGCTCTTCATGCTTCTGTAGGTTTAGTCAGATCACCTCCCTATAAGTACGGCTCTTTTCCTTCTTCTGTGTTTCTTTTTCGCTTCCTTTTCCTTTTGATCTTTCTTCTCTACTCTTTCATCTTCTAAGATGTGCATTGTGTGTGCATTTTCCCGCTTTGCACTACTTTCGGGCTGACCCTTAGCCAAGATTTAACGTCCACGGGACTGCTTTTCGCATTGCTTCATAGACGGACCCCCATAAATACAAATCGGTGCAACGGTGAGGTTCGAACCCGCGCATCTATGTGTCTCCTCCGGTCGCGAGGCGCAGGCGAATGCACCCTCTACGCCACCGGGCTCGACGACTCCACACCACTAATACTACTACTACTATAGACAACTTCACACTACTATGGACTTTTGCTGTGTGATGTTCAGCATGATGCGCGTGTAGAAGAAACAACAGGATGAGCATATTGGAGAACGCTGTTAATGCTGATGATGATACCGAGAATCTGATCATTATGTGGTGATTTCGATCGTTGTCGTCGTCTTCGTCGTCGTCGTGGTCGTGGTGATGATGGCGGTGCTGATGTTGATGCGAGTGGGTGGTGCTCACTCGCCGTCTCCGTAGTTGCTCCTGGTGTCCGCACGCACAGACGAAGCTCAAGCAAACACCGGCCAAGCAACACCGGCTGTCGCGTCTCTGCGCCGGATGCCGCCACCCGCAGGGGCGGCTGCCAACCAGCGACCACTGATGGCTCGCGTGAGGTAACTTGCTTACGCTGGCTTCAATGCCTGTCCATCTCTCTTACGTATATACTTACCTGCTCTTGCTTACTGTTAATGAATTGCTCTCTTCAATCGGCATGTCGTATGTTTGTCTAGCCGCCGCTGCAATCTCGTAGGCGGCTCGCTCGTGGAGATCGTCGTCGTCGTCGTCGCTGTCGTCGTCGTCGTCGTCATCATCATCATCGCTATCGACGGTTGTTGGTGTCGGCACTGAAGACAACCCCAATACGGCAAACCTCGACGGGCAGCCGTCGCCGATGTAATAGAGACTGAAGCTGCCATTGGCCCGACATGCGTATCCTGCGTGCCGAACTACTGGGTCGGAAGGAAGCCAGGACCTCACCTACTTCATCTCATTCGAATGAGGTGAGGTGAGGCGCTTGGCCGCCGCTGTTGTTGTTGTCGTTGTTGCTGTCGTTGTTGTTCCTGTTGCTGCTATTGTTGCCGTCATTGCTGTTGCTGTCGTTGCTGTTGTTGTTGTTGTTGCTATCGCTGCTGACGAGGACAACGGCAACAACAAGGCCAGCAACGCCTGACGGCCAGCTTCGGCAGTGTTCAACTTCTCTCCCTGGCCCCTGTGGGTCGACTTCAAACGTGTCACTCAGCCCTGTCCATCACTCAGCTCAAGCCGTCGCGCGTCATCTGCCTAGTCTAGCGTGCGTAATGCTGCGTAGTGTGAGGTGAGCGTTGAGCGCGAAGCAGGCCAACAGCAGCACCCTACGCCATGGTACGCGTCCCGGTCGACAGAAGAAGATCGCGCGCGAGAAGTGCGGGCCAGAGATGGTGAAAAAGGCCAGATAGAAACAACGGCGCTGGCTTACAGTTCGCCACAAATCATTCACACACATAGCATAGTGTGTGTGTGTGTGTTATGTGATTGCGTAGGATTGCATAAGAAGGCAGATGCTGGCTTTCAGCTACAACTGCAACATTAGCAGAGGGAAGATGCGCTAAAAAGGGCCGACGTGGCTAGCACATTTGTTATCGTGCTTTGTTGTAACAGATGAGGGTGGTTAGTTGGACGGGACCGTATTCGATAAGCCTATATATATATATATATATATATATATATATATATATATATATATATATATATATATATATATTGATGATTTATCAATCATTTACAATACGTTTGCACACTCGGCAGTTCTCGCTTTTATATATCGGGAGGGAAAAGAAGATGAGCGAAAGAAAAATTCAGATGAGGATCTGGTTAAAATCGGGCAGCGCAATGCTCACAAATTCAACGGTGGAGTGAGGCGATGAAGATGACAACATGTACACAGACCGCATTGCTACAGTGT
Organism: Dermanyssus gallinae; assembly: GCA_003439945.1. Classification (NCBI taxonomy): domain Eukaryota; kingdom Metazoa; phylum Arthropoda; class Arachnida; order Mesostigmata; family Dermanyssidae; genus Dermanyssus; species Dermanyssus gallinae. The sequence continues at coordinate 121,202 of QVRM01003672.1, read as the reverse complement.
AAACGGCAAGCAACACGTGTCGGCAGAACGCCAACAAAAGAACTCGGCAGGTGAAGCATATTTGTTTAACAAGTGCAACAAGTCCGATTAAAGAAAGGAAGGTCCTCGGGCCGCTGATCTTCTGGACAAGCTCGTTCATCGAGAATAGGGAACGGTTGTCAGGGTGACACTGTACATAGACTGACAGACTGGCAGCCGGTATCGGTTGACGAACATATGCTTTGATCAAATAACAAAATATATACCCATTTCTTAGCATTCAAAAGCCTCAGTATGTTTGTGGTTAATAGAACAAAAGTAAAAATAGTCATAAATATGGCAATCTGACAAATGAGGTTAATTATACACCCAACATTATACAAAACAATTATACACCAACATTATACACAACAATTGTATACTCAAGTGTCCCCACAGAACTGAAAAATTTAAATTCTAAATGAAATACGTGGTTTTTTAAAATGTTTTATACCGAATTCTTCGTGTATACAATTCACTGATACACATGGGAATTATGTATTAGAACAACACATCAATAAAACCGTCCTCGGTTTTGCTGGCACGTTTGCGTTATTCTAACGAAATGGTCAATCACGGTTTGGTATAATTGAGGTGGATGTCAGTAATATAGCGTCTAATCCTATCCTTCAAGCTTGAGTGGTCGTACGTTTGTTTATATAACGTTTACTTATAAATACCTCCGAAAAACGTAGTCCGCAAAAGCGTTAAATTGCACGATATAGGTAGCCAATCCTGGTCGCCCAAACGAGACAATACACGACCAGGGAATATCTCGAGCAATACTAATGCGATTGTTGCATGCGATGCGAGATAGGTGACACTACAACTGTTGGAACCGCATGTTTTTCGGAGATCATCTAATTAAAATAAAAACTGGGTTAATATGTCCAGATACTGCTTACTATTTACTGTGTGTGTAATTCAGGCAGTGCCGTCGATGAGAATTGGCCCAATGATGCATTCAGCCCAAAATCCACACTAAACAGTGACACGTGTATGGCCAATTTTCTTTTTATGAACCTCATGTGAATTTTCGTCACTCCAAGTGAGATATTTCTCTTGTTTACGAATGTGGAAGCAGCATACAAATAGCCTAAGAGGTTTTGTTAAAATAAAATGGTTGTTCAATTACTCAATTGACGCACTCACTTCGCTGTGCATGGTCTGTAGGCTGGAGTTGTTGAATCAGCTGGATTTTGTAGGCAAGCATTTGTGAGAGTGCGTTGCATAGTGCAGTCTAGTAAACAACTGTGATGATTTCTGTTACTGTAATGATGATTCTTGTGAACGACTTCGGCCAAATTGTGTTGATGGTTTGACATCAGTATTCGACCTAGTTATCTCGAATTTTTCGATTATTCTCTTTGAGCTGAGCAAGCACTTGAGACACTTTTTGTCTTCCAAAATCTGGCCCATATACGAGGTGTGTTCAAAAAGTATCGCGACTTTTGTGTTTTTTCAAAAATTATTCATTTATTCATGAATATCTATTTTGTCCCCTTCAAAGTAATCCCCATGAGATATTATACACTTGTGCCAACGGTTTTTCCAATCTTCGAAGCACTTCAAAAAACCATTTTTTTTATCTTGTTCAGCTCCTCCTTCGATGCCGTCTTTATCTCGTCAAGCGTAGCGTAACGTCGTCCTTTCATGGGCCTCTTCAGTTTAGGGAACAAGAAAAAGTCACAGGGGGCCAGATCTGGGGAATACGGTGGCTGCGGCATCATTAGTGTGTTGTTTTTGGCCAAAAACTCGCGCACAAGCAACGATGTGTGAGCAGGGGCGTTATCGTGGTGCAAAAGCCAATTTTTGTTCTTCCACAAATCCGGGCGTTTCTGGCGGATTGCTTCGCGCAAATTGCGCATAACTTGCAGGTAATATTCCTTATTGACCGTTCTACCCTGTGGCAAGAACTCATGATGCACCACGCCCCTGCAATCGAAGAAAACTGTCAGCAAAACTTTCACATTCGACCGAACTTGGCGCGCTTTTTTCGGTCTTGGTTCGTGCGGCAGCTTCCATTGAGATGATTGAGCTTTGGTTTCCACGTCATAACCATAAACCCACGATTCGTCACCAGTTATGACCCTCTGGAGCAAATTTGGGTCGTCGCGGACAGAGTCCAACATCTCATTAGCAATGTTCATGCGATGCTGTTTTTGGTCGCAATTGAGCAATTTGGTACGAATTTCGCGGCGACCCGTCTCATGCCCAAATCATTGATAAAAATCGAATGGCACGAGCCAATCGATATGTTTAGGTCCTCAGCAACTTCTCTAACGGTGATTCGACGATTGGCCAATACCATTTTCTCCACTTCATTAATTTTTTCGTCTGTTGTTGAAGTGCTCGGGCGTCCGGCACGCTCTTCGTCGTTCACATCTTCTCGGCCTTCTGAGAACATTTTGTACCACCGATAAACGTTGCTTCGGTCCAAGGTAGCTTCTCCGTATGCCACAGTCAACATTCGGAATGCATCCGCGCACTTAATTTCGTTTTTCACACAAAATTTGATACAGGTTCTTTGATCCATTTTTTTGAATAGGTAAAATCGAAGACGATCCAAAACACGTGCAAGCAAAGCAGCTGTCAACAATTAAGTGAACATTCAAAATGGCCGAGCTTGTCGGCATAAGTGAGAGACATGAGTACCAACATAACGCCACAAAAAATCGAAATTCGAATATACGTAACCCGCGAAAATTCAAAAGTCGCGATACTTTTTGAACACACCTCGTATATATATATATATATATATATGATTTGTTTACTACAAAGAGTGGCACGGCTAAGTTTAGAGCCTAAGCCTTCGCAACTTTTGTACTAAGCTGTTACTAGAGTTGTAACAGTAACCTGACAGGGCATGCAAAAGTAGTTTCCGTATAACGCTCCGCATATATATTTTTTGTAGACGATGTTCGGATGTTCCTGTGTCGTTACAGGGCGGTCTTCTTTTTTTTGAAGACGAGCTGGGCGCGTTTTCCGCATCGGTGCCTGTAATAATCTAAATTAGCTAGTCCAGTCTTGCGAGTATCCGTGTATTCGACCAGTGAGCGACGACGACGACGACGAGTAGCAACTCTGTGAGCAGCTCTCTCACGCCAGCGCTCTCCAAAGGGGAGGTTTAGAAAAAGCACGAAGATATCACAGTCGGCTCCTCATCAGCACGATATTTAACATCTTAGAAGGACACCGAAACAAGGATTTGCGTCGTCGATAGATACATCTATCTGCCCTCAACGTCGTATAGTACGTGCATGTTACGTTTTTGGTGCTAAGACAGCTTTGATCCGTCAGTTCCAGACGTGTGCACTTTTTCTAGGCACCGTGCAAAAAGCGCTGGCTATGACTGGCTGCGCAAATCAGCGCGCACTTGCTTGTGCAAATGACAGCACTGACCGACCAGCCTTCGTAATGTTGGACATAAAGTTACAACAGTGCGCTTATTCAAGACGTATATATGTATTTTATTTTGTGATGAGTCGGATTATATTGTTGAAACCATCTATTACTTTTCTATTTACCCACCATTGGTGGCATATATTGGCATATATTTGTCTGCAAACCGTTCTATTTATACTGGCTGCAAACAGCATACTACCACTTCTGCGCAAAGTATTATTATTATTATTATTATTATTATTATTATTGCCCACCTGAAAGAGCGGTGCGAGATATTTTATACGACATTGGCGAATGTTTGCTTTTATGCCCACACAGAACGAAATATATTGTGATCGCCGGAGATTTTAACTGTGACCTCTCAAAACAAAATGAACGAAGCGCATTATTTTTAGAAGGAGTTGAAAGCCTAGGACTACACATCGAAAACAATATGCAAGAAACTACGTATACGGCATGGAACGGCACAAGTGTCGTTGACATAGTAATGACGTCAGCACGTGCGCCAGGCATCTGCATCAACAACCTGAAGATTACCCCTTCAGCCGACAGAAAGCACAGTCAACTAACATTCAATCTAGAAGTCAACGTAGTCACAACCAGCAAATGCAATCCACATCTGTCGCGACGGATCAACGTGCAAAAACTGGAGCAAGCCCTTCACCTCCTACCACCTCTTGAACGTCGAGAAGACCTCGACACCTACGAGCGATGTTTTCGGTGGGCCGTACAGACGTCAACAACGGCAGCCCGCTGTCGAACCACTAGGTTTAAGCACAAAGCCTGGTTCGACCAAGAATGCCGCACTACCAAATCAATAATATGCCAATACAAGGAACGCAGCAGTAAGAACCTAGCCCAACTTGCTATTTTACAGCGCAAGTATAAAGACCTGCTTAGGACAAAGCGCGCCCAATACGAAACCGATATGCAACTCCGCAAAATTCGGGAAAGCCTCTACCGACCTTGGCTTCTTTTTCCACCACGCCCCAAAGAACCAAACCCACTAATTAACGACGATGAGTGGCTAGAATACTTTACGGGAATTTACACCCGCGACTGTGACCTGCCGGAAAAAGAAGAACATGAAAGCGACGGACCGTGGAGTGACTTCACAGAGGGAAGAGGTCCTTCAGGGTATCATGACAAGAAAAAGATGGAAAGTCTGCCGGACCTGACCAGATTGTCTACGAACATCTTAAAGCTGCGATTTCAGTGACCGTCCCTGCCCTCACAGCAATGTACAACAGCTGTCTTAGACAAGGTGCAATCCCAAACCAGTGGAGAAAAAGTCTTTTGCAACCAATTTTTAAGGGAAAGGGAGATATTACAAAGCCAGAAAACTACCGCGGCATAGCATTAACCAGCGTAGTGTACAAGGTTCTTACATCGCTCCTTGCCAAAAGGCTCTTTCTAGACTGTTTTAAAGATTTACCGGCAGAGCAAAATGGATTTCTTCCAGGGCGTTCGGCTGAAGGAGCACTTACGGATGTAATAGAACACCTAGAGACTCGAAAACAAGATGTGACTTACGCGGCTTTTATTGATTTTTAAGACAGCTTTTGATGCAGTACCGAGAGATCGGCTTTTACTCACTCTGCGTGAAGATTTTAATATTAAATGCCGAATATATAACCTTATTCGAGATATTTTAGGCGGCCAACGTATTACAATTTTAAGCGGAGCTCACGCAATTGCCAAGGAGGTCTCTCAAACAATTGGCGTGCCACAGGGTGATACAGCTAGCCCATTTTTATTCATACGGTACGCAGCTGGCCTTGGAAAGTGCCTCCGAGAAGTAAAAGCTCACCACATATATTATGCAGACGACTTAGTTATTATGGGGAAATCGAGACAGCACCTCCAATTTTACTTGAATGAGACTGCACGATGGTGTTGCGAAAATAAGCTGAACATCAACGTGTCGAAAACAAAAGTAATGCGTTTTAGCAGAGGAGGAGCATATGCTCGAGATGACTATAACGTAAAGATAAGTGGGCATGCACTAAGGTTGGTCAACAACTTCAGATTCTTGGGAGTAACACTGACACCCAAACTGTGTTTTACTAGACATATTGAAGAAATTAGAGTAAAGTCGGTGTCCTTAACCATGATGGTGAAGGATCTCCGGCAAGTTGACCTTGAGACTGTACTCACTATATTTAAGCTCAAAATCTTTTCCACAGTAACATATTGCCTCAGACCTATATCCTCCAAGTTAATATTAGACAACCTCAACAATATTGACAAGATTAAAACTATGTTTCTTAAAAGAGCGCTTGGTTTATCAAAAACTGCCTCATCTACGCTGGTGCTGCAAATGTGCAATAAGCCCATATTAATAGAAGACCTAGAGCACCGTAATTACCATTTTAATCACGGAGCGCTTGAGGCATACAAGCAACACAGAGAACGGCAAAACTGGAACTTTGTAATCAACAATTTTACAGACGGACCCGCTTTTCTTAGCAACAGATGAAAAAAAGTTCTGCAACAGAACAGAGCAGTGATCTGCAAAATAACTTGGCACGGATACCGCCAATACCTCTGCCTAGAGGGAAAATGTTTCCAAATCAACAAATGTATTTGTAAATATTGTGGTGAAATCGACCGATATCGCGTGATAAAATGTATAGAACTGAATACCCGCTCATTAACAGCTGCTGTAATTGACGTACTTGAGCGGGATAGCCGGTAAATATTGTGAGAATCTACCAATAATAATGAATAAACGTCAAACAATAAACAAAATATTATTATTATTATTATTATTATTATTATTATTATTATTATTATTATTATTATTATTATTATTATTATTATTATGAGCGTTTCTTTGAAGGTGGTGCGTCGCGCGCTGGTAGGCGTGTCGTAGTGGTATAGCGTCCGGGCTGTTCGCTGACTGCAGTGCCGGTATGCTCAACACCCGACTACTGGCGGCCAGATACTCGGAAATTGAAAGCGTTCGGTGTAGAGCGTGTGATATAGAAGAAGTATTAGGCTTCGGTGATAAACCAATATGGCAAGAGATAAATAAAATCAAACGCAGGCTAGGGAAATGGCATAGATTGTAAGGAACCATCGCTGAAACATTACGCTAAACAAAAATATTGTGTAATTATGTAGTAATATAAACATTGCAATAATCCAATAAATAGTATGAATGCACTACAGACGAGGATGTTTGTGAAAATGCAGATAATGATACCATGAAAATAATATAAAACTATACAAAGACAGGAGCACGCTGTATGACATACTGCACAGCAAGTACATCTGATGCAAAAAATATTCCACAAGGAATGGTAATAAAACTATATATATATATATATATATATATATATACAGGTAGTTCAATAAGTTCTTAGAATGAGCTTTTTAGAATTCGAATTTTGGCGCGCTTCCACCGCTATTAGGAACTGCAAATTTTCGACTGCCAGCAGTCAAAATATTATGGTGATTGGCCGTTGCGATTTCGTTTGATCGCTTTTCCCGTGCAACGTATTGGCGTGATTTTGAAAAATGGAGAAAAAAGAGTTTCGAGTGGTTATCAAGCATTTCAAAGGTTGGAATGCGACCCAAGTAAAAAACTGAGTTAGACGAGGTGTACGGTGACTCTGCGCCATGTTTTGCCACTGTTTCCAACTGGATTAATGAGTTAAAAAGAGGTCGCAGGAGCACCGGGATGAACTACGTTTAAAACGCCCAAAAACGGCAACTGATTAGGAAAACGTGGAAAAGGTGCGGAAAATCGTTGCCGCAGATAAGCAAGTGAACATTAGGGAGATAGCGGAGGCCTTGGGGATCAGTTTGGGTAGTGTGCATTTCATCCTGCACGAAAACTTGAAGATGAAAGAGCTCAGAGAAAAATGGCTGCCGCATTTGCTCAACCAAGGCCAAAAAACGCGCCTGTTTTCGCTTCACAGCGAAATTTGGCCAAGATGTCGAACAATCCGTCGGATTTTTGGCGCAGATTCATGACCGTCGATGAAAGCTGGGTCCATCACTACACTCCCGAGACCCAAGAAGCATCTTGCCAATGGTGTGCACCTGATGAAGGGCCTCCGAAGAGGGTGCGGACAACGGCATTGACCGGAAAGGTGATGGCTACAGTTTTTTAAGACCAACGTAGAATAATGGTGGTCGACTACCTTGAGAGCGGTAAAACGATCACAGGAGAATATTAGGCAAGACTGTTAGACTGCCTTTAGCAAGAACTCATCGTGAAACGGCCCGCTTTGCAGAAGAAGGTTGTCCTGTTTCACCAGGACAATGCTCCTGCACACAAGTCCCGGCAAGCATCGGCAAAACTGGCCCAACTGAGGTTCGAACTTATTGAACAACCTTCCTATTCTCCAGACCTGGCCCCCTCTGATTATTTCCTCTTCGGACATTTGAAGAATAGTCTCGGTGGAAAGCGTTTTTCCAGCAATGAGGAGGTTAAGGCTGCTGTCAATGCCTATTTTCAGTCTAAAAACGCGGAATTCTACTTAAGAGGTATAAAACCTCTGAAATCTTGGTGGGAAAAGTGTATTGAGCATCTCGGGGAGTATATCGAATAAGATAAATTTAAAAACATGATTTGGAAAATTCTTGGTTTTCATTCTAAGAACTTATTGAACTACCTGTATATATATATATATATATATATATATATAGAGAGAGAGAGAGAGAGAGAGAGAGAGAAATCACACTGGATGAACTTAGTTTTGTTGTGATATCTTAGAAGTCCGTTTTGTGTTTATCTACATCCCGATGCTCGCTAAGCTTCGTTTAATGTGATGCGTATTCCGAAGAAACTGTTGTGTAAAAATAAACGTTGTGTTGTCTGCGTTCATGTATTCGATAGAGAAGTTTCGTATCTGAAAGAAACCGTTTCAATATACGATATAAAGAAAACCCTGAAAAAAGGTGACCTACCCACACTTTCATGCGGGACGGCGAAAGGTCTCAAGGTAACCTTGGAGAACTCGTTATTGAACGAGCACGTCTGTTTTCTCTTATATAGATATGTTTGTATTACGGCTAGCGCCTTTGCAGTGATCCCCATGCGTTGCAGTTTATTTTGTAGGCGGCAGTGTGGAACGCAGTCGAACACCTTAAAAGATTGAAAAACACACCCGCTGGTCTGTTACCTTTATTTATCTCTTAAGCTAGTGTTTCATGCACAGCCATCTATTTTTGCATTCTGTGTAGTATGTTGTTGTCGCCTAGGTGTCGTTTTATCCATTTTACAATCAACCTCTCGATTAATTTGCCTGAGTTGCTGAAGGGTGAGTTTGGTTTAATATAACTAGTTTTGTGTCTGTGCCTTTGTTTATATAATAATACATGTGCTGATCATTTGAGTGCCCTGGGAGAGCGACATGCTAAATATACTATTTGCTACCCTCCGGATGATACCAGTAAAGACACAACTGTTTAGTTCAATTATATTATTTGTTTCTTTGTTCGCTTCAGGTAAATTGTCATTGCTAATTTATCTATTTGTCTCTGCTATATTTATTTTTATTCACCGGTTGTAGTGGCCGAAAGAGCGCTTGAAATTTCTATAAGTTAGAGGGTTCTCATCGTTAGCTTGTGACTTGACAGGCTGCGGCGAAGCTGGGATTTCACCAGCTGTGTCGAAGTGCATGTTAACAAAATGCATTTTTCCTTTCCGGGTTGTTAAGTTTGCACAGACTCCCCGTTTAGTTAGGTCAACTTTGTCAGTACGCCGAAAACTCCTTATGTATTTGTTGATTGCCATTCAATATTTTATCGCCAAAAAAGTTGGATGCATAGATCGCGTTTTTGGCATTTCTGAGTTGTGATTGTATATTACTTCTTAGCGTTTCTTACTGTAATGGAAAGGTTAGGTTTAGTCTTAAGTTTTCGTCGGACACTTTGACTTTCTCTTTCCCAATTTGTTTAAGAATTACTTTTGCTCTTTATTGCGCGTTATTTTTATAGTTTTCGGTGTTATTGTAGTTAAATCGTCAATGCGGGTCTGTTTGTGTTCTCTCTATAATTAGCGTGATGGTCTGATATCCGTCCAGAGTACTGTGTTGCGAGTTTGTATTGTTGTTCCTGTTTCCAAAAGTGTGAAACCCTCCTCTGCCAGTGCATTTAGATATTCTTAGTTAGTTCCTGTCGTCTTGCTGACATAAATGCTGACATCTGTGAGGATAACTTGGTTCGGTGATTCACTGGCTTTGCACATGTTCTGCAGCTCATGAATGAAGTATCCCGATGTGAAGTAAATAATGTTTGGTGATCGTGGTAGATACTTGTGAGTTGTATAGTTGCCTTCTCTACTGATATTGATATTATACATGCATTTTCCATAACTACCTGTAATTGTGAACCTTGTTCTTAACAAATATTTCCACTTCGTCTGCTCTCCTTTAAATAAATTAGACAAACAATGTATTACCGAGCAAGATGGCTTAGTGGCAAAGTCTGAGCCTTGCATTCGGGAGGACGGGGTTCAAGACCCAGACCGGCCACTCTTAAATTGGTTTGCATGGTTTCCAACTTAGACAAGGTAAATGCCGGGGTGGATTAAAAAATTAGCCATGACATGAAAAACCGTACACGGGCATTAGCCTTACGGAAAGTAAAAAAAACAAACACAAAGTGTGTAGTTTTTTTCCGTGCCTATACGACTCTCCTCGGAAAAGAAATAACAAGGTATTAACAGTGGGTAAACACCAATGGTTGGAATTGACACATTGAAGGCAATATCAAAATAACATTCCCAACCCCACAATACAATCCCGGATTTTTTTTCAAAAGCGATATAGCAACTTTTAGAGCTCGCTTAAGCAAACTTTTTCTTCAATCGAACTCTTAAAAATCTTGTTTCGGAGTGAAATTACAAAAATCTGTGACACTGGTGTTATTGCCCGATATAGACACATACGTTGTGCGATTGCGAGACAACTAGTCATTTTATGCAGAAATCAAGCACATCCTCGTGTTAGTGAAAAAATTCTGAAGATCTAAATTCTATTGAAAAACATACAACGTCGGCTCGAAGATACGACGAAGAGAATTCGCAAAAATTGTATTTTCATTATAAGCTTTTTCGTTTAATACATCAAAATCATAACACTACAACTTTTTACACCGCTCAGTTTTAGGCAGATGCGCATTGCATGAGTTTTGGTACCAAATATGACGATTTTATCCGTGGTTGCGGAATAGATTTATTTATTTGATGGAGTAGGTCCTACTCCATCAGAAAAAATTATTCTAGGTGCATTTCTGCATATACTCCTTCTCGACATACCCTCCGGAAAGCCTTAGTTACTCCAAAACTACGAATCGGATCACCATATGTTTGATATCAAAATGATCATCATGAAATGCGCAATTGCATGCTTGTGGGACATAGAGTTATTATTTTTTTCTCGCGAACACGACGGTGTGCTTGCTCTCTGTGTAGAAGGGCTGGTATTGGTTGCGATTGTCTCGCAAGCGTACAACTTGTTTCAATTTGACTGCCGACGCAGCAGTTATTTACTGTTTGCACTGTGTGTGTGTGTTTCTAGTTTGTTCACATTTTTATTTGCATTTCTTTCTTTCCCCTAAACGGTATGTGTACCGTACAACTGTGGACGTTGGTTCGAAATGTGATGTCGCCTCTATTCTGTAAATCACCGCATGCTTGTTTAAGTTGATACAACTTTAGCGCAAGTTGGGTGGTAGTTTTAAGTTAAATTTAATAAAAGTGGTGGTGCTATTGTTGTTGCAGCTGTGGCTGGTGGTGTTCTTGTTAAAGAAAATGGTCTGTGTTGTGAGCGACCTGTTCCAATTGCCGATGCGAATGATTGCTCTCCGCGTGCTTTTTCCGGCGTCAGATCTCTTTTTCTCTCTCTCTCTTTCCCTCATTTTATTCTCACGCTTTCTCCTCTCCCCTCTCTCTGTGCGTCTCACCGAAGTCAACGGTCAAACGTGGCAGCCAGGCCTCGAAGGCTCAAAGCGACGTTGCCAGCAAGCGGATGGCCATCGATTGAGCCATGCGTCGAAGCTGCCAAGCAAAACCCAGCCGTGCGAAATACTAGCTGCCGTACGGCGGGTGATCTGTAGCGGTGGCAGCATTCCATTGGAGTTTGTTTCACATTCGTTTATGTCTTGAACTTTTTTGGGTTTCATACGATAAAGAAGGCGACAACAAAACACGCAGACGATACTTTTCGATTAGCCTGCTCTGTATGAGAATGATAGACTGTTTACGCAAGCAATGGGTGCAATGGCGTATACGCGGATGATACGCTTGAACCTTTGCACAAACTATTGCCCCGCGCAATACATACTACACCATCGACTGTGGCTGTCGGTGTGATGATACACTGTGTGTGTGTGTGTGTGATTATGTCAGACCGCAGGCGAGCGCACTACCAAAAACTGCATTTTACCTAAGACAATTAATTACTCGTCAGTTTTATTTCCGCTAGTTGACGGCGGTGTCCAAACAGGAAGGACTGACGATTCCCCGAGGCCCGGTAGAACGCCCCTAGAGGCCGACCTGCTGCGAAACTAGCAGGTCGATCATGTTCGCATACGCAGCCATACCATCTTGACGGTGCTGCACTGTCAGCAGGCAGCAGAAATCGGCCGGCAGGAATACAGGAAATCAAGTGAGTCGTTGCTAAAATAATGAATTGCAGTCTTGGATTTCATGATGCCTTTCAAGCAGACACTATATGTAAGTCTTAGCAAATTAAGCGTGCCTTTGTGTTGTCTCACTACGGTGGCGTGTACCTACGTGCGTATATCGGTACATGGTGACAGGTTGTCGATCGTCTGAACGGAGCTTCCCGCCAGCGTTGAGGCCACACATTCTTAGGGAAACCGAAAGCTTTTATCGATAAATTTCGGTTGTGTCGACTTTCGGGCGCGGGGGGGGGGGGGGGCGGCTAAAACCACAGAGCTCAACGTACACATTTTCTACTGATGCCCAGTTATACTGGCAAATCGTTTATAATTAAACAAGGTAGAAACATTCTGTGTCGGCGGTACTATGTAAGATAAAAACAAAACGTAATGCGAACTGTCGGAATCATGTCCAAATTAGCACCTATGCTGAACTTTCCCGGAGTTGCGTTGCAGATTGCAAAGTTTACAAGAACGAAATTGCGTGACGCACGTCGCATGCAATACCAGCCACCAGAATCACAAGAAGATAACTACCTCGATGACTTTGATATTCTTCTCGTGCGCACCGCCTGATAACTTTTTTCGGTATGGAAGGTTCTGGGAAGATCAGCTATCAGCAACTAGTGTAGTACTGACAAACCTATTAAATTATTATTCTTTCCCACCCCCAGGTTCGGAATTGCGTGGCATAAATTTGACAGCTGGAAAAAGGATTCTCATTTCCTTACCACTCTATGCGCCTCGCCTGTGCTCCTCTGGTTTAAGGGGTACGTCGAAACCGCGCTGAGAACCTAGTTGCACCTTCCACTGTTCCTCCCTCGGCTCCTCTGCATATCTAGGCTCCCCTGAGGGGCAGAAGATACACTCGGATCTTGACCACCTAGAACTGGAATTTCCCGTGGCCCGTGAGCACCTTTGGCGTCGTAGTATGAGAGCTTCCCATGGCTGCCGCCGTACCCTTAGGTATGATATAAACTCTTTGGTCCAATGCCCGTTTTCCCTCCGCTTTTAATGAGTCTGCAAGGCAGCCAAGGTTGTGTCCTGAACACCTGCTCGGACAAGTGTTTTATCTGGTTTAGTACCCCCGTTGTCGTCTGGATCGAGCGGAGCTTGTACGGTTTGTATCTAAGTAAAGTTTTCGGGCTGACCCTCAGCCAACATTTAACGTCCACGGGACTGCTTATCGCATTGCTTCAGAGAAGGACCCCCATAAATACAAATGTGTAACGGTGGCGCTCGAACCCGCGTACCTATGTGTCTCCTCCGGCAACTAGGCGCAGACCGGAAGAGACACATCATGCACCACGCCACCGGGCTCGACACGGGTTGTATCTAGCGTCTGCCAATGTGCCTTTTCTGTCCATTTGAAGTCCGATATCGAGGGACGGAGGAAAAAACGACTTCCAGTTATCATAATACGAATTAAACCATTATCGATGTAGTAGAAAAGTGGATATCCCAGAACCCACATGTTCGCTGTTCTTAATGTGACCCTTTGCCTTCTTGTGGCCAGTATGAGTATCTTCCAGACAAAGCAGAGTTATCAACCGAACATAGTGGTGTATATATATATATATATATATATATATATATATATATATATATATATATATATGGGCATTTTAAGTCAATCGAAGTAGACGCGAAATGATCGAATGACACCGTTTGACTCCGTGGTTCGCCAGTACCATCGTCGTCGCTGCACCTCCGTCTTCTCCAGGGGGGGGCAGATCAAAATAGCCCTTCTTCTCCAGTAGTGTGGGGAGGGAGAGGGGGATCAGACACATAAAAAGATAAACGCGTGCAGCACGAGTCTGCGAGTAGAACTAGCCGAGCCTGTGTTTTTCGGGGTGGTGGCGATAGGCTGTTGTAAGAAGGTGCGCAAGGGGTGGTGGTGTGGAACGACACGGAGCTTGCAAAAGGAGGAATTCTTTCATCTATTGAGGTAGACATTGATAGTGCAGGCGGCGTAGTACTAGTAGTAGTAGCAGCAGCAGCAGCTGCAGTGACGGCCGAAATGACAATGATGACGAATGTTAGACGCTGCCGGGCCTTTTTCACTCAGGTCAGCGGTCATGAAAGCCCAGGCTTCGTCCGCGCCCGTTGTTAGAACGGCACTAGCGACCTTTATCTCAGAGAAGAGACCTGCTTCTGCCCGTTTTAAAAGACAAAGCACACACATAGGGCGTCTGTACAACGAAGATGACTGACAGTAGTAGATGACCAACGAGAAAGTGTGTTAGAGAAACGGCAGAGGAAAGCGAATGACCTTAACTCCGGTGAGGTAGCGGCTACCAACGCGCCTTTCAAGACACCGACGTCGACTCAAAAATCAACTTTTACACAGACACAGATCAGGAAGGTGACTCATGTCACGTTGGCAATCTTGTTGTTTGTTGTCTTGTTGACTGGAATTGGCTCATAGATGAGCCAAAAGCATTTCGGCAAGCACTAAGGAGGTGGGTAAACCTTAGAATCCGGTTTGCCCTAACATCATTACTACCATTCCTTCATCGGCCACCATATTACCATCACAGTTTTGATTGACCACCGTTGCACATTCCCACGCTTCAGAGCTTTGTATTCATCATTTCACATCAGGCCTTGATGGCGATATGTCGTTCACCTAAATTGCACCAAGTCCGCCTAGCATACAGAGGTATCAGCTTTCAGTTGCCGATATTTATTTATACAGCAAAAGCGGATAAAGGTCGATATGCTGGAAAGGCAGAAACAATAGAAGTAGAACTGGAACCCTTATTTATACGTTCTTAGCTTAAAAAATGGCTCACCAAACTAGATCTAGGTAATAACTGTTGATTTGTTTTTGTACCAAAAACAAGGATGCATAATATGTGTAGTCTGCGGGAGTGTAAGGAGACAGAAACTATCCTTGCGGTAGTGTAGGAGACTGAAACGTTAACCACGCACGTCGAAACAAGGTGCGGCGACGACGCGACAGCTCTCTATGCAAGGTTAGCGGGCAACGCAGATGACAAAAATTTGGTTAGCCCACTGGCGTAAACGGCGACGCTGACAAAGCGTTAGTGTTAGGCATTGTTGACTAGATAGTCTACGGTGTGATGATGGTTGGTGATCTTTCGATCAATGGCGTTTCTCAGCCAACTTGATAAAGCACAGCTCAGCCAGTATAGAGCGCGTAAGCAGCAAGAAGGCGCCAAACGTTCAAGGGAAGCATTCGGCGTGACGAGACCCGCTGATGCCACAGCTCTCCCCGACCAATCTGAAATGCGTCAGACAACCGCTTCAAGGTCGAGCGCGTTTTCATACGCAATGCCATCTCATGTGCAGCAAGTACATGCTCGCTCGATTGTCAGCGCATACATATGTGGCCACACTTCCTCTACTTCAGCCGCTAGTAATACTACAATTACAACAGCGACTGCTTCTACCCTCATGACATCTTTGAGAAAGTTCGCTACTGTTTGGTATTTGAAAAGGCCGGAAGGCTCCGTGGACGACGCCACTGCTGTCATCAACTTGGCTGCAGCACCATTATTATTTGCACTCAATGTAACATGCAAGTGTACGATTTGCTTCACTTACATATATATACATATATATATATATATATATATATATATATTATATATATATATATATATATATATATATATATATATATATATATATATATATATATATATATTTATTTATATATATATATACACATATATCGCGCGCGGATCGAAAAGTTCTGACACTACTTATAAAAAGCATCTTTATTTAATCTTCGAAAGCGTTTTTGTTTTCTCCAAAATAGCTCCCGCCCACTGCAATCTATTTTTGCCTTCTTCTTCCCACCCGAAAGAATTTTTGCTTTCGTCTTTTAAAATCAAGTTAAGTTCAAGTTGAACTTCTACAAATGTTTTTTCATGTCCTATGTAGTCTCGAAATGTTGTCTCTTAAATGTTTGTAACTCGCGGAAGTAGGAAAGGCCGCTGGAGCAATCTCCGGTCAATTGGGAGGTCGCGGAAATATAAAAATCGGATTTTTCATCAAAAATAAATCAAAATTAGTAACGAGGTGTGCGCCGATGCGCTGTCGTGATAAAGGATCTAAGAGTTGTTTGCTCAGAGCTCGGGAACCTTGCGTCGGATGTGCTTGCGCAATATTCTTGTAATTTCGCGGTAGCATCCCTCATTGGCGTAGAGCCAGGTGGCAGAAATTTAGAGATTCCTTATTGCCGAGAAAAACGGCCAAATTGATTTTGGGATCTAATCTGTCTCATTTATTTTTCGATCGACTCTCACCTTGGAGGCATCACTAAGATAATTGAGGTTTTGGTCTCGATGTCGAAACCTTATGCCCATGATTCGTCTTCTGATATCATTCTCTGAAGTCTTTTTTGAAAGGGAGTGTGATGGTATTGCACCATCTTTTTTTTATGGAGACATCTGTGCTCCCCGTTTTTTTTTTTTATTATTGTCTTATATAATCTACTCTGGTATTCACCTTGTCTAATTGGAAGTCATGAAAACCAATTTAAGAGTGGCCGGTCCAGGTCTCGAACCTCCCGAATGCAAGGCAATGGCTTTGCTACTAAGCCACCTTGCTCAGTGAAATATCGGTCAAAACTGTAACAACTGATCCAAAGGATATCTCCAATTATTAGCTATTTTCCCTATAGTCATTGGGTGATTGTACGATATGACAAACTTTTCAACGTTTATTCTTTCTCCTATTAACATCGAAGTCCCTTCTGAATAACGATAATTGTTTATCTCTTTACGTCCGTTGCAAAATTGATGGTACCACGTATACACTATGTTTCGGAACACCACTTGAACACCATAAGTAATTTGTAACATTTCCACCAATTTAGAACATACGATTTGCTTTTAAACCATAACTCAATGCGGATAAACTCCTCCATGGCTCCCGAACACAATCGCCAAAGATTCTTCACTTCCTTGAACCAAACGCAAATATTAAGTGCCGTCACGATTGGCGCAATTTGGCCTGTGTAGCTGATGAATGGCACTTCTAAGCAAAATAAATCGGAAGACCTTGGAGATTTTGGTTCGGATTTTAGAATTCGAAATACTAGAACTCGCCGATCCGCCGCTCCGATTGAATCTATATATATATATATATATATATATATATATATATATTTCAATGATGTTGGGTCAATTTCAAACAGGAAGAGGGGTTTTGTTTTGCATCTCATGAATACATATATATGCATAAGTTTGTTGTATTATAAAGGTAATACGGTGGCAAACGCAGGTGAATGTATCACCGGAAGCGTCAAAAGAACATTGGCGTTAATTCTGCTCAATCGTTTTAGAGCGTCTTCTTCGGAACGCTCAACACGACAAACTGAAAGGTGGGACCGATGTCTTCCGTTGTATATGCCATCACGGCCTGGCTTGCGCGCTTGTCTGGCAGCTCCAAGTTGGTGTTTTTGCCCGACATAAGAGCATAAAATGTGCTGTTGCGAGACAATCAGTTCTTCTATACAGAACCTAAGCACACCGCCGTGTTCGGGAGAAAACTTGTTCGTTCAAACATATACGGCCGGTCAGAAGATGCGACACGGTCGCTAAGAAGATAATTTGCCAAAAATTAAGTTTTTTAATAGCTTCCACGTCAAATACCTCAAAATCATTACTCTACGACCACTTACGGCGCTCAAAACTAGCACACTCAGGCAAACACATATTTTGCATTGATCATTTTGGTACCAAACCTATGTCAATGCAAGCTGTGGTTGCGGAGTAATTACGATTTTTCGGCGAGATGTCCAGATTAAGTGCATGTAAAATGACTGTGTGGCAACGCGCTGCGGCTGTCGCGCGACATGTCGGCGGTAGTGAAGGTCGCCACACAGTCATTTTACATGCACTTAATCAGGACATCTCGCCGAAAAGTCTTAATTACTCCGCAACCACAGCTCGCGTTGACATAGATTTGGTACCAAAATGATCAAAGCAAAATATGTGTTTGTCTGAGTGTGCTAGTTTTGAGCGCCGTGAGTGGTCGTAGAGTAATGATTTTAAGATATTTGGCGTGAAAGCAAATAAACAACTTCATTTTTTGGCGAATTGTCTTCTAAGCGACCATGTCGCACCTTCTGACCGGCCTTATATGTTTGAACGAAGCAGTTTTCTCACGAACACGGTGGTGTGTTTAGTTTCTGTATAGGAGAACTGGTTGTCTCGCAACAGCACATTTTATGCTCCTATGTCGGGCAAAAACACCAGTGTCACATATTGTAGTAATTTAACTCTCATTCGAAAACAAAACTTCTTAGAGAAGATGTTTCCTTGGAAAAGCTTTTGCTTTAACGAGCTCTACAATTTATGTATCGCTTTAAAAATATTCCAGAAACTCCCTATATATATATATATATATATATATATATATATATATATATATATATATATATATGTATATATGCATTGGTGAGATGCAAAATAAAGATGCTTCTCCCAACCCTTCTAAATAGACCCATCATCTGTGCTGAAGTCTGCGACAGGATGGGACAACCACATTAGCACAATATCGATGAACACGGCCGGCTATTAGTCATCGTTGGGACAAGCGTGCCCATGAAACCAGCGTTTGCAAGCATCTCGTTCGCTGTAGCGTTTCATCATTTATCGACAAGCGCCACTTGTTTGCAGTAGCAACGGCAGCAGCCGCAGCGGCAGGTTTACTGTAGCCTGGGGAAACGATGAATGCCAATGGCAGGAACGGTGTAAATAACCATCATCCATCAGCAGTCATGCGCAGGTTTGTCAATTTGAAAGAGGCCGGGTGCCGAGCATTATGCGAACGAACGATTTAGTGAACAGTAAGAAAAGGCCAGAAAAGTTTGCAACATTTTAAAATATGAAAGAAAAAACGCGTATCTGATATACTCGCTGCCTAACAGAGCATAACAGCCAGAGTTAATATTGTGCCACTATGTGTATTTGGGTTACCAACAAAACTTTCTTAAGGTCCCGTAGTCTATAAGCATCGTATCTAAAAAATTAACGTTTTTGCAAAAATGGAAAATTGATTTGGCAAAATACTGCACAGATACGTGTTCTTTCGTAATAGTTAATTAATCTTAACAGTCGAATTACTAACTATTTATGATAGCAAAAAGCTACACCGCTTCATCCGCGTCTTAAAAAATATTTCTATTGATAAGATGGAATGACAATCATATATGTACAAAATAATATTCGTAACAAAACACGCAGAGACTTAGAGCAAAAAGAGGTATTTTGAAGCCGTCAATGAGTTACTGCATGTACTTAATGTCCTGGAGACATTAGTCCCATCATATTTCACCACTGGATTAGTAATATTACGCTTGCAGCTATATGCGTCCCAAATGCAAGGCATAGACGCTCTGCTACAAGATTTAGTTGACAGACTCAATCACACGGCGAGTAAGAGCAGCAGAAATGACAGATATTAGTCGACATCTGTGTTGGGTAGATACAGTAAGAATAGCCTGCAGTGCTACTGCATTACCATAATGCTGATTGTTCGTAAAACGATCCAAGGTCGAATTGTAACGCGAGGATATTGTGTAAACGTGGCTTGTATCCAACACTAATAGCAACACTGAGTTCTAGCGTTCGAGCGGCTGATCTGATCATGCGAGACCGAAGCTTTTGAGCTTTGGTCTCGTGTTTAACGGTCGGCGAGAACAGGCAATTTTTGAGTACATTATGGGAGGCTTTTTGTTTAGGAGTCAGTGGAACTTGCAAATTACCCCTCTCCTTCTAGAGTTAGCATAAATGGACTATATATATATATATATATATATAATAGTGTGTTGATTCATCAATCAATTATAGGATCTTCAAAAAAGTATTTTTGGATTGGCGCTTGCGCGGCTTTCACAGCGCCCGCCCCGGCGTCTAGGCATAGATTATTGGCTCACTCTTTGTTGTGTTCATGTGAAAAGAGCGGGGAATCTGCTGGTCTCAACTATTTTGAAATCTGTTTAGCCGTTTGTTCGTAAAAATGCTGCAAAATGGAGGTAGAAAAATGCCAAATTCGGACGATTCTACTCTATGAGTTGAAAAATTGACTGAGTGCAACGCAGGCTCACAAAAAGTTGTTAAAATTGTTTGGAGATGCCTGTTACACAGATAAAATGTGCCAACAGTGGTTTGAGAAGTTCCAAAAGGAAGAAAAAGGTTTTATTGTGTATTTGGTGGAATGTGGGCGGAATAGTGCACTATAAACTTTTACCGCGTAACCAGACGATAAATACGGCCGTGTACTCTCAACAACTCAAAAAGGTTCACGAAAAATGAAAGCAGTCGTACCCTGCATTCATTTCAAGGAAGGGCGTCCTGTTCCACCAAGACAACGCAAGAAGAATATTTTGGATTTTTTTGGAAATTTGGAAGATTATTTAGGAATCGAAAACCTTGTAAATCGTTGGACAGAGGTCGTATCTTCCGGCGGAGAATATATAAATCAATAAATAAGACCTCCCGTGTCTGTTATAGCGCCAAAACCGAAAAGACATTTTTGTAGCCCTAATACAATACGTTTGCACACTCGGCAGTGCTCGCCTTAATATATATATATATATATATATATATAACTGCTTCAAACTCAGTCTCTCTCCGCTGAGGATGGCAAGCGCTCGGATGGAATGACTATAGCCCACTTTAGTCGGGGAAAAATGCTTGTCTAGGACGCCACAGTCGCTAACTCATTAGCACGTTCTATGGGCAGGTCACGCAGGTCATCTAGCCGAGATGAGGCAGTTTGCAAAATACTGGTCAGTAAGAAAGTCACTCACACGAGTTCCAGCCGCTAGCGCGCCAGACTTTGGGCGGCCCAGGCGACCCGCAAATTCCTTCACAGAGTCCGTGGGCTAAACCTCACAACCGGAGACCTGCAACTTTTGTGTGCCAGCGTTTCGTCGATTTTGACGTCCAACGTGGCGTCTCGGCTAGGTGACTTGCGTGACCCGCCAAACCTACCCGCCGCCGCCCATAGAACGTGCTAATGAGTCAGTGGCGTTCCAGACAAGCATCCTTCCCCGACTAACGTGGGTTAGAGTCATCCCATCCGAGCGCTTCCCACCCTCAGCGGAGAGAGCCTAGGTTTGAAGCAGTTACATATATATATATATATATATATATATATATATATATAAGTCGTTCGTTATAAACATTCGCACACATATACCAGGTGGCCATCAAAAAGTTCCTAACATGGAACAGAAGGAATAGACCGACAAGGACCGCAACTGTTTATTGTTTAGGATGTTCAAAAAATTCAGAATCTTCAGACACACATACTCTCGTATGGCGCATATCACATCATTATTGCTCTAGTATCTCGTTTCGGAGAGATAGTTCTTGAGATTTCCAAATTGATAATTGGCGCACAGAGCCAGCTCCGGATGATGTAGGGGATGCCCGACAATTTGGAACTTAAGTTTGCGTAAACTGGCCACGGAAAAAGAGGCTGGCGGATTGTTGTAGTGAAACAGCACAATCCTCTCCTACATTGCGAGCCTTAGCATTATAACGCGTTTATTCAGGTAGTTCAAGAGGCGTCGCGTAGAACTTCCCGGTTATCGCTTTTTTTCTGTAGAAAGGTAGTCAATGAAAAGTATATTTTTTCATCTTCGAAAATCGGTCACCAAAACCTTTCCCGTCGAGATGTGCTTTATTGCCCCGGTGAAAGGCTATTTTCTAGGTGCGATCTACTCGCTGATCGCATCTTCCCATAGTAGTGGATCCAGGTTTTACGGGCGGTTACGAATTGGCCTAAAAGTCCTGCGAATTTCAATATGCAAACTTAAAAGTTCCAAATTACTCTGAATGGATACGTATGTCAGGTTTTGCTTAGCTATTAGCTCGTGCGGCAGCCACTTTGCTTTAATTTGTTAATGGATAAATGCTGATGCATTACTTAACGTACTGCGCCATAGATATTGCCCATCTGTTCGGCTATTTACGGCAGCTTTAATCGGGTTTAAAATATTTAACTAAATTAATACTAATGATTGAATATTTTATTGTTTTCACAGGTTTGTAGAAATCTAGCACAATTTTTCATCCGAAGCTATTTCTGCCTATCCAGAATATGGTGTGTCCTCGATGTCCATACTTCCTTAGACAGGCGATCCTACAAACTTTTTGATTCACCTAGTAAATGTATATATATATATATATATATGCACGTGCTGAAATGACCCGTAACATTTTCTTGCCCGCATACATTACATTTCCCACCAAAACCCCGCCCTCATAGAAAATAAACGCGTCAAAACGGTGTACGCAGAGAAACACAGTAAACAAAGAACAATTCATTGTGCCTCTGGTAAATGTTGTCAAAAGGTTGAAGAGGAAAGTATCCGTTTCGGCATTTGCTAGACATCCGGAAATTTCTTCCCTTTGAAAAGTATGCTCGCATTGCGTATACATGGCGTAAACAACACTAGACTCCGACTTTGATGATTGCAATGCGACGGTGATGATGGTGGTGGAGGTGGAGGCGCGGTTCGGGGGCTTTGTAGTGGTAGCGGTGATGCTCATGCTGAGGTGTAGGAATAGATACTGACAGCAAGCAGCGAACCGTCGTCCACAGTATCTGCGCAAGACGGAAACTTGGTGATGATCTCCGCATGGCTGTCGACGTTTTTGACGTCCGTTTGGTTTAGTGGTCGCTAGATAGATGATAGTTAGATAGTCGGACAATCAGTCGTCTAGCTAGGGACGACGGTCCAGTTGAGCTGAAGTCCGCGAGGCAAATTGCCCGTTTGGCGTCGCTCTATGTCGGGTGAGTCGCGTTCATTTAACGCATGGGCAGCCCGCTTTCTAGGAAGCGTGTTTTGGTCATCTTATTAATTGCAGTGCTCGGCAACAAAGAGACTGGCAAGGGTTGAAGGGTGTGGACAGGCCTTTCTAAAACGGACGAAAGGACCACTGGCACTTCCGCAAGTGTAATTTTCGTTGCACTCCTTTCCGCTCCTTCCTCGTTCGCCGCCTCGTTCGCGCTCCGCATGCACTTTTCTACCTATGTATCAGATAAAGAGGAAACGTAATCCGTTTCAAGAAGTGTGTGCGCACGCACGCAAATCAAAACACCCGCACTTGTACTTAAATATATATCTGCCACAGTGCCTAGGCCCCCCGATCGTAGAGACCGAACATCAGAAGGGCACCTGGACTTTATGGAAGGCGGGAAATCTCTATGGCCGTTGTGTTTTAACGAAGCTCTTAACTCGCATACGTTGCCCTGTATGATTTTAGCACGGGCCCTTGTCTGAATTTCAAAAACAGTTTTATTGTTGTTTCCTTGAACCTCATGTAATGTTGTGCGTTTTTTGTTGATATTTTACGGCCTGCAATTGATAGATTTGTTTGTACCTCAAGGTAAAGAGTTAGTCAGAGAAAAAGATGCCTATGGATAGACAGCCCGGGGTTAGGGTAAACTGTTATCCGACTGGACATCAATAGCATATTTCTAAACTACATAACTATTTATAAAACTACTAAAGAATAACGGGGGGGCGGCGATATATATATATATATATATATATATATATGAGACAGCAGTCTTGTACAGTGCACAAAGAAAACGCTCGGCAAGACAGTGTCGTAGAAATTTTCTGCGGCTCTTATTGCATGAGTCATGAGTTATATCCAGATAAGATTGATATAATTATTGGGTAAATGCCAAGGACTCGTTTAATGTGTAACCCAGTAATTGTAAGTATAAATACGTTCAAATTTTACGCGTTTATTACCGGAATCATGAGGTGAGGTGGGTACAAACATGGGGGCATGAGCAACAGCATACAACCGTACCAAAATAATTCGTTGTTGTTAATCCACAAATGCAAAGATATTGCCATATTGTACAAGTATATATATTCAAGTCTCAAGTTTCAAACGTGGTTCATTCAACGGAACTGCATTTTGCAATGCTTAAGCTCTATTAAGATATATATATATATATATATATATATATATATATATATATATATATATATATATATATATATGTTATTCCCTGTAACCATATATATATATATATATATATGTGGTTTTAACCACGGCAAATAACTTTGCACTAGTCTGGGGTACCAATTTAACGTCGTCTCGTTTCCTTACTTTAATGACCAATACGAATGTAAGTAATTGGACATGCATGATATCTGAGCATGACTTTCTGAGGGCAAAAGCCACTGATCAGACCGAACAAAGCTCGCTATGTGTTCATTGATTATTGATCATCTAGCCAGCATGCTTGCCAGTTTTTGTGTGCCGGTGGAAGGGAAAAAATCATGCCCTACGAAAAGAACAGTCCAGTTTTATCACTTTGTACCACCATTGCGTATGTTACTTATTTTGAGCGCGCATCTGTCATTTTCCGTTCTCTTTTTGCAGTACAGATAAAAACAAACCATGGATTTCAGGCGATTTCCCTTTGTCGTTCGCTCGAACCAAGGTGACGGGAGTCCGCCGAGGGTATTCAATAGTGAACTGGCGAAATAGGAATTCTTGTTGCATTCGAGCGAATACAGCCGCACACTACTTCATCATTTCAAAGTCCAGATTGCCGCAGGTCACTCATTGAACAGCGGTAACATTGGCAGCATACAACATTGCCCAGTAAGGCGATAGGGTGGGTGAGAAAAAAGGGAAGACAGGGGGTCAGGTGCAAGGCGGAAAGACCACCAGGTGCAGGGGGCCACAGAAACGATCGGAATACATATAAAAAGGTAGTGTTTTTCTACTCATGTGTCTGTGTGTATATGAATATGAGTTAGTGAGAGTGACAGACTCTTCCTCTTTTAGGGAGAGTAGAGGAAGTTAGAGAGAAAGGCAAGTGTCCCGGTTGTCGGGCTAATTGCTTTTTCGATCCTCAATCTCTGCTCAAGGAGTAATTAATCTAAGCAGATGCTACAACACGCTTCCTGCAAAGGACTAGTTCTGGTGTGTCCGAGAAAAAATTATAGTCGGCTTTTGGCTTTTATCTCGAGGGCGCTCTAATAGACCCTCAATAACTGCACCAAGACTATGTGACCAACCAAAAGAGTGGTCAATGAAAATAAAATTAATACCAGTATTTACAAGTCAATAAAAAAAAACTGACTCTTATTCGTCGTTTGCTACGACAAAACGATTAAATCACTTTTTCCCAGTTTTGGAAATCTACTATTATTCCAGCCGCTAACAACGCGCTCGCCAAGTTCGTGCTGTCTAGCGGACAAGCGATGTTATCGGTGAACAGAATGCGTCACTTTAGTTATGCAGATAGGGACTATTTAGCTGCAGCACGATTTTACCCCAATTAAAGCGGTGTCTTATGATTGTGATACGAAGGTGCACTAGATCAACTGTGCGAAGCTTCCTTAAGCGCTTAACACATTCAAACACGAATCTTGTAAATTCTCCGCTGAATCTAATGGTGAGAGTGATATGGACATTTAGACGATACTCACTATGCATTATCTTATACTTTCTTGAGGGGTTTCGGAAAACGCATAATACACATACGTTACTGGTAGCTGGCAGTTACAAGTATGGGAATCATAGAACCACTAAATCCCGGCTGTCCTAGGCATTTATTCGGCAGCATCCGCTGCTAGAGCCAGCATGTTGCGTGCCCTATTGACGGAAGTACATGCACTGCACAAATTTGCTTGAATCTCAAGTGCGCAAACATGGCAGAAAAACGGAGTCACCTGCAAACTTTCAAAAACATGTTATTAAGCAAAAAATAATAGAAGAGACTGCAACTGCTGCTGAGATGTACAACCATCTCAAAAATCTAAACAATTATTCTCTTACACATTATGGACAACCGGTACCGTCGTCATGGAGTTTTGGTTTTTACGAACACAATTCCTGCAGTTTGTGGTTCCAAGCTGGCCAGATTTGAGTAGAACAACGAACAAACGCACATGATTTTGCACTATGTTAGTTGTTTAAGTCTCTAGTACCTTGTCGCTCGTTAAAAAGAGCTGCATGTAATGCGTGGTATTTGTATAACAAATCGTTTAGCGTATATCTTTTTTCTTTTAGATTTTTCCGTAAGGCTATTGCCCTTGTACGATTTTTTCCTGTCATGGCTAAGTTTAATCCACTCCGGCATTTAACTAAAAGTCTAAATTGAAAACCATGCAAACCAATTTAAGAGTGACCGCTCTGGGTCTCGAACCCAGTCCTCCCAAATGCAAGGCAAAGGCTTTGCCACTAAGCCATCTTGCTCGGTGTCACATCTAATCTTTGTTATAGACACCTGGACCGGAGCAGTGGCACAACCGATGCCCTGACAACGGATCTTAACTATACGAAGGCAGACTTTAAGGCGAGTAGAGCCAACATCGCGCTACCTGGTTGGCGGCAGTTATTGCCCACACGTACCTTACCTTAGAAGCAGTAGGTTTCTTTTGTTAATACTGTGATCCCACAACTGAAAGCGCTGTTTAGATCCTTGAAAAGACACACGCCACCTTCCCTAGATGATCTCACAACTTGCGGTCAGGATAGACTTCGCAAACTGACATCTTCAAAGGTGCCGGCCAACATTTGCACAAACTTGGTCAGGCGTTTCAGAACAAAACGGCTGCAAAAGTTCCGCTTACGTATTTGCAATGCATCTAAGGTCTTTCGATACACCAACACAAAATTAGATGCTAAATACGGGACTTCTCCTCCTTTTACCGAAAATGGTTTAGCCCTATATGGTGACGAGGAGACTTACCTGCTTATTTCAAAAAGCTATTTCAAAAAACAAATGAATGCAGTCTTCACAGTTTCAACACACCTTACTCAGGACATATTTAACGACATCGCGTTTATACATGGGGCGTCTACAAAACCTTAAGTAAAGTTAAACGCAAGTAAATCCAGACCGCAGATTTAGTAGCTACGCTCTCTAGCGTATCTCGACGCACGTCACTAAGACTGAGGTATATTGGCGGAGCGCATAGAGCGTTTAAAGAAATTCTCCCTGAAGGTTTCGAAGTAATGGTATAAAATTTCGAGCCTAAGGGGTTGGGAAGGAAAGAAGTGTGAGAGTTCCACATCAGGTACCGATAGCTACCGGTATCAACAGTGAGTAAGGCATCCTCCGAAATCTCCTAAAAAAATGTGTTTGCGCATAGCTTTGAATATGATAAAATGCTTTTCTTGTTTTGCGAGGTGATTTTGATAGCACTGCTTAAGAAGTAATTAATTATAGTTCTACTCTTCTGCTTCTAGAGCTAAACCGCGAAAAAATTATAGTTTAAAGCATATTGCTGCGAAGTTTCAGCATATGTAAATCACACTCTGATACTCTACGAATAACTTTCTGAAATAAGGTAGTGTCATACGAACAGTGTGCCGTATGACACTCCTCCCTCTTGTAGACTACCTGGGATAAGAGCGTCTTCTATCCGAACTACTGCATTGTTCATTTTCGTGGAGATTTGAGGGTCTATAGAGATGTTGAATCATGAGAAAGCGTTTGGCCCCGATTTTGCTCGGAATGAGCACATTGAGATGGTAGCTATAATGGCACCGCTCTGAGCAGCACTATTCAACACATGCGTAACACGGGCGAATTTTGTGAATGTATCCTGCTAGCAGGGCATTGGGAAGACAGCACACACGACACAGTTCCGTGCTGACTGTCGTTGAGAGCGGACGTCCACTCTCGACGGTGTTGATTTACTGAACTTTGGTAGTTTTACAGAGTGCTTAGTGCCTTCCACAAGTGTCTGTTTTGTTCGATGTGTTGTGCATTGTTGTGCTGTGCCCTACATGTTCGTTTCTTCTACTGTTAAAGTGACTTTCGGTGATCCGCGACCCAGCCGGCACAGCAAGTGGCACCTTCCCTGCGTACAGGAGAAGAGGCCTGCCGCCAGTTTTACCTGGTTGGGCGGCCGCGAAGGATTACGATTGCCACGTGGGCGTCGAACTAACGTCGCTCCCCTCCCCCTCATTGCTTTCCCATCGACCCCCCCCCCCCCCCCTCTCTATAAGGGGGAATGGCGAGTGGCGGCGAAGACCCGCCACCGTTGACCGGCTTCAACGCGAGCGAGCTTGAAATGGATATATGCAAGCCATATGCAAAGGAAACGCCCAGCGGAGAACTCTCCGGACAGAGATAGAGAGCCCAAAAGAGGCGCCGACGCGGAGACGGCTTATGCCCAGGCGTTCGCGATTCTCGCAGGATACGTCAAGAAGGTGATCGATCTTTGGAGGGTGAAAAACACTAAGATCGAACTTAAGGAGATCTCTGAGAGGCTTGATCTAGCGCTCCGCAAGGTCGACTCGACAGTTGATACGTTTCGAGCGGAACTAAAAAATGCCTTGATAGACACGGAGGGGGAGGCGGAAGGACTCCGGAGCTCGCTCGAGGCGATGCGGAGGGAAAGAGACGAGATGCTAGCAAGATCGCTTCCTCAGTCCTCAGATCCTCTCGCAATCTGCCTACGATGCGCCCCGGCTGACCCCGAGGCAGCCCGGGTGTTTTTGAACTCCCGCATCTCGGCAGCGACAACCGCCACCGACTTCGTCAGCCTGGCGGGGCTTTATTGGCCCGCAGAGTCCCTCCAGTGACTGCCTTCGACCTCTGAGAGCATCACTGCTTCTCGACAACTAAGGGGTCTCTCGAGGAATCTAACCAACGTATGGACAGACAATTCCTGCGACGCTGCCATCTGGTGGACTAGACAGGAGGCCGCACTGTCCATCACGGGCCACGGCCAGGGGAGCGGATTCTCATGGGCTTATCTGCCAGATCTTAACTGCGTACTATACAGTTGCTACTTCTCCCCAAACAGGACAGTAGAAGATTTTAACACGTTTTTAGACGACATTAGCGCATCGATTGACACTCATCGCTATCCTGGCCATTCATTGATAGTCGCAGGCAACTTCAACGCACTACACGTCGCGTGGGGCAGTCGCCGCAACACGGACCGAGGACGGATCCTACTAGACTGGCTGTCGGGCCGGGGCTTGGCACTTGCCAATAACAGCGACCTGCCGACGTTTGCGCGTCGCGGCCAGATATCTTTCCTTGATCTGACGCTAGCGGACTTGGCTGCGATAGCCAACATCTAGGACTGGGTGGTACAGGAGGCGGAGGAGAGTCTCAGCGATCACCGCTACATCACCTTTTAGATAACGCCGCAAAATAGACATTACCCGTGTCTGCCGGACCGCCGATACTGGCAAATCGACACATCAATATGGAACTATTGGTAGACACTTTCAAGAGACGGCTCACTCGCCTCGGCGGTACGCCGCTCGACGAGGTCGATCTAACGGCGATCATTACAATGGCATGTCAGGCGGCCGGCGGTCCGGCCAGACAAGGAGGTCCAAGGAGAGCCTCCGCTAAATACTGGTGGAGTGGAATCGAGACCAGAAATCGGGATCGCCCGCGCAGCCTGCGTGCGCGCAAACCGCATCATGACTCGGGCGCGGTCGTGGTTGGCGAACGCCGTCAACGAGGACACGATAACCGCCAGCTAGCTAACGCGGTCAACCGCGCTGATCAACTACAACAGCTGTACCGCACCAAGCGGTTGCGTCTGCGACGGCTAATAGACAGAGCGAAGGCCGAGTCCTGCAAAGCTCTGGTTGAGTCAGTGGAGTCAGACGTCTGGGGCATTCCGTACCGCACGGTGATGGGTAAGCCGCTCCCCGCTCCCCACAGAGCAAGTACGAAACCTAGTCATCCGCCCTCTTTCCCCGGCAGCCAGCCCGCCCCCCCGTCAACATCGAGGTAGACTCTAGCCAGATCCCGGAAGTGAACTCCGAGGAAGTGGCACATGCCGCGGAACGCCTCGCGACTGGCAAGGCACCTGGGCCGGACGGGGTTCCCCCAGGGATCATACAAATCTTGGTGCAGAACCATCCAGAAACTCTCGCTCGGCTTTTCACACGCTTACTTCAGGACGGCCGTTTTCCATCCCAGTGGAAGCGCGCTCACTTGACTCTGATACCGAAAACGAACGCATCAACGGGATCATCTTCGACACACCGCCCCATATGCCTACACAACACAATCAGCAAACTCTTCGAGAATGTGCTGGTCAGACGCCTGAACAAAGAGATCGAGGAGAAAGCCGCTCTGTCGGACAACCAATACGGCTTTCGCAAGAGCCGATCGACCCTCGATGCTGTCGAACGAGTGCTCCAGGTAGCCTACACAGAACAACAACGGACACTTAGGACGCGCAATTACGTTTTACTTATCCTGCTTGACGTACGAAACGCGTTTAATACAGCGAATTCGCGAGTAATAATGGACACCCTTGAACAGAAAGGCATATCCCCCTACATGCGACGGATTATTTTCTCGTATCTTGACGCGCGTTCACTTTCGGCCAACGGTGAGGTCCACCCTGTCACGGCGGGCGTCCCGCAGGGCTCAGTGCTCGGGCCGATCCTCTGGAATATAGCATACGACGGAGTCCTGCGGTTAGACGACTTGCCTGACTGGGTGGACATAATCGCCTACGCCGACGATCTGGCGCTGGTGGTCGCCGCGAGAACGGAGGCGGTGCTTGAGGCGCGAGCGAACACGGCTCTTTTCAGAATAGAGAAGTGGATGGTCGACAATTACCTAGAGCTGGCCCCTCAGAAGACCGAGGTTATCTACCTAACCGGCCGCCGTCGTACCAGGCAATCATCGTTAGAACTTGCAGGGCACCGCCTGACTATCAAACGGGAGGCAAGGTTCCTAGGCGTAACGCTGGACACAGGCCTCACCGGCCTGCCACACCATCCAGAAGGACACGAAGGTCTCCACCAACCTTGCACGCATCCTTCCTCGCGAGGCCATCGCTCTGTATGCCGCGCCCATATGGGCTGGTATGGCGCTGCGGACCGCAAAGGCACGGCGCATGATACGAAGCTCCCAAAGAGCGATGGCCATCCGGGTCACGCGGGCCTACCGGACTGTCTCGACGGACGTCCTGTTGGCGCTCGCCTGCCAGATTCCTTGGGACATACTTGCCGAAAAAAGAAGCAAGCGCAAGAAGGACGGCGACACTTCATGGACCCAAGCACGGGAGCACTCCCTGGACACATGGGCGCGCACGTGGTCCAACCCACCAGCTGGGGATACCAGAGGGGCCTGGACAAGAAGCCTAATCACAACCCTCATAACCTGGTATAAGCTCAAGGGAACACTTACATATCACTCCGTGCAAGTGCTCACAGGGCATGGACAATTCCACTCGTACCTTTTCCGTATAAGCAAGGCGAATACAGATATCTGCGTTCTCTGCACCACAGGCGCACCCGACGACGCGGCGCACACCGTAGAGGACTGCGAGGCCCTTGCGGCCTACCGCACGGGCTCCTAATATGTTCACAAAGGTAGCCCGACTACGACCATCGTGGCCAACATGCTTAAGTCGACAACGGACTGGCACGCTGGGATTCAATACTTAGACGGGCTTATGCGCGAAAAATTTTGCCAGGAAGATCGCCGCAGATCGCGATTCAACACTAGGTCTCTAGTGTCCACTCCCGAGCAGGACCCACTCCCTGCTCGGAACATACTCGCAGACTAAGGAGAGGGTTGCAGCACGGGACTCCCCTCTTCTGGTCTCGAGGTAATGGTTCACAATTCCGAACCAGAAGAGGGTGGGAGAGGTGGTTTTTAGTGGGTAGAATGCGCAAATTGGATCGAGTATTATACTCTTTCCCGGCGTTTAGTCCCACACTACCCTTCATGAACATCGAAGAATGTGCGTAAAGCATTTTCCACCTCTACAAAAAAAAAAAAACGGCATTGGGAAGAAAAGCTGTGTTTATAAGATCATTTCGAGCATATTAGCGCGGCGCTGGTAACTGGTAAGAGTAGCATAGCGTGCAATAGGCTCTTAAAGTGTCGCTGCTAACTTAGTATGCAAATCTTGCACTGATGCAGTGCCGTTATAAATATACCTCAGTTTACGTCATTCAGCTCAGCTTCTCTCTGATCAAAACACACACGTAGGATATGCCCTGTAGTATGGGTAGATATTTGTCGCTGCTGTACGTTGATGATAAAATTCACAGCATTATGAACGCTTCCGAAAGGCAGAGGGGCATTAGACGCGTCTGTAACTAGATGCTTATAAGTTGTGAGCAGCACGTCTAACAGTGTCCCCGATTTTGGCTTAGTTACTCTTCCCACCGTCCTGGTTTCTGGAAGTACTGCTTTACAATTCTGAACCGGTAGGGGGTTGGGGGAGGTGGTTTTTTGTGGGTATTAAGCGCGGTCAGGATTGAGTCATATACTCTCCGCCGGTGTTGAGCCATACACTGCCCGCCATTAATACCAGCGGGCGTGCGTAAAAGCATTTTTCCCTCTTTAAAAATTCCTCTAACAAGCTGCACTAAGCTGTTTACCAGGCATAACTTAGAGAACACTGATCCCTTCGTTAAATTGCCAGCGAGTCGAAGGTTATTCCTGTCAACAAGAGGAGCGCTGGGATCACCGGAAATTACGATGGAGCGCTTTAAGAGACACGGTTGTTTGAGTGCAGTACACAGGGACGCACTCTGGAACCCAGCGCTTTTAGTTTCAAGGAGCTAGATATTATTTGATGCAAGAAGGGGAAAATAGTAGGTAACCGGTAGTTAACAGGCATACTCACCTCATCTGCATACTTACGAGACAATAGGTTAGACAAGGTTCAGAATAGAGAGTGTTCAGAATTTAGATTACTTTAGCACCAGTGGCAAGTTTGAGCCGGGAAGGGTGACATTTGTCGCACACGTCAAACATTCCGATGTGCTCCGGGTCCACTAATCGCTGGTCGTAATTTTCGTCAAAATTCCCACAACTGCCTGCCCAAAGTAGTGGTGACGGCATATTTTTGGGAACACTCTGACAGATTGAATTTACCTACATTGTGGCTAGATGCAGAAGAAGATTGTGTATTTGTGCCATTTGATTGCGTCGGTCTTGCTTGCGGCACAACCTGCTTTGTGTAATGCAAATAAAAATTAAGACCTACAAACTGTACACAATATGATTGCCTCAGATCGTTCGCCGTCTGAGAAAACAAGAGAGGATTTGTTGTAAAAGCCGCCTGCCAAAAGCCATCTACCATAGCTCGATTCAACTAAGTGTGCTATAGAAACCTTCGTTGATTTATACTGTAAGCCAGAGTTCTTTTTTACGTAGAACGCAATCATGTTTCTAGCAAACCTTACTTAAACCCAACCAAAGGCAAATCTGGAAATGTATAGGATCCAATTGCAGGCTGCTGATGACATTCACGCCCGTTCTTCAACCGAGGCAGCTACCTGGAATAGACCGTTCAATCCGCTGCCCATGACTTTGAGATCTAAAGTGTGATGTGACTTCCACTCAATGTAGTCAGACGCTTATCCTGGGATGACCCTCCTAAAGTCCTCTAAGTTTTGTTTCTGGTTTTGTAGACCTAGTGTCGTATGTCGTGAGCAGGCCTGACCTCACGAAAGAATCGTAGGTAAATAGCGATGACACATAGCAAGACAATGTCAGGTTTCCAACAAATCGTCCTACGCCCAGCCCGCCCTCACTTAACGGTTGTGTAGGCTTGTTTCACTACGTTCCTTTCAACCCCTTGTTAGGTCCTTTCTCGCAGATTGCGTTAAAGACACTGTCTAGCCGTCCTTACAGATTGGCACGTTTAAGCAGTTGCGCTGTTCGGAGGAAATAGATAACACTGGTGCCAGCATGAACTTTTTCAGGAGATAATAGGTGTTGGGGCACGTTTTATCCCCTAGAAAACGCTCGTTCTATAATATAATTGATTTATTTATTGTTTGCCTGGCATGTATACCAAAATACACATGTCACTCTCTTATATCAGGGACGCTTAGAGCGGCAGCATATATGTTACCTACGCAGCCATATACATCATGCATACTCCAATACCTACTGAGTATTTGCTTTCCATTGGGACAACCTTTTCTTTGTAATATCGACCAGGTCTTTTCTAACATTTAGTCCTAGAGCTCGAGCCTCCGACAACTCTATATTTCTGCTCCCCCCTAAGGCTCTACAATTTTTAACAATATGCTTTATTGACTCATTCCCTAGCTCACATGCTCGACATTCTGTACTTTGCCCCTCCCTATATTTAGCTCTTTGTATCCTTGTATCCAATATCCCTGCTCTGGCATCTGCCGAAAAGCCCACTCGCTCTTGAATTATTGTACACCCATTTTACCCCGCCTCTTTCCCGCTTTTCCTTTCCATATATACTTGCTAAACTCGATCTGGAACCCTATATGACTTGTTTACACACAATTTCACCATTATCTCCGATACCCTTACTCTTTCTCAATGCTGAATATTGTACCCAATTTCCCTATCTGCGAACTCTACTCTGCGATCCCACTTCGTTTTCGTCCTAAGTGCCGTCTTCACCAGCTGCGTCTGTTTAACCCTTTAATCCTTTATTTGTGATATTTGTAATCCTAATACTAAATCTTAGCTTACTTTGTATTTCCCTCTGTATAGATTTTGATATATTGCTGCGCCGTCTTTGAACATCTCTTCTGCAGTGATATAAGCCTCATATTTATGGGTTTTCTCACAAGGCCACTTTTAGCCTCAAAACACCCCAACTTATTTGATGTCCGCCGACAAAGCCACCTGCCTATTTACTAAAATTTAGATAGATATCACTTTCCTTACCTCCTGCGTGCTAGCTAGGGCGTTTTATGCAGTACGGGGGCGTGCTTGAAAACTTGACTTCAAACTGAGCGCGTAATTCGGCTATTACGTAAAAACTTTATCTATCTTAGTGGCAGACAAATGCGTGTAAAAAGTTAGAATAGAATCTAAATTAATGTTGTGCTACCTCGCATGGTGAGTAAATATGGTTCTAACGGACACTGCAGAGTATGCCCATTTAACGTGCTTTTGACATAAAAAAAATAAAGTATTTGACAAAAATATGGTTAGCACTGCTTAAGGGAGGTTAGAACGGCTGTATAGACAGCCAGAAATATGCTAGTTATCACCTCCGCCATGGCTCATTTTAAGGTGTGCTACCTTTAAAAGAACATAGACCTGAAACGCCCGCGCGCTCTCTAAGAGAGTCGAATTGTGGGTATCGGTGGGCCTTAGGATAACTTTAACCATATAAGGCGTTGCTATTCAAAATAAATGATAACTTGATTAGAGCAAACAACCTCAAGAAAGCAAATATTCATTTAAGGCGTGTTGCAAAGACCTATCCGAATGCCTTCAAACTTCGGCGACGCATGATACATCGGTGTGTGTTATGATATATGCGTTTTCCTGAATCTACCATTTTGAAGAAACCTGGACGGTGGTAAAGTGATATCCATTTTTGGTGCAGTTATTATTGTTCCAGTGTAAAATATGGGCTCGAAGATGGGGGCAATGAAAAAACAACAGTATTTTTCCCTGCAAGCTGTTGGAATCAATAATCTGTCAAACAATCTACGAGAGTGCTAACTCTCAGTGGCTTATAACTTAGTAATATAGACGCCTAAAAACATTTTTAAAGAGGTTGTTTTTAATTCTAGACTATTATCCGTCCCCCACGGGCTTGGAACTTAATTTGAGGTATATCTTCAATGCACCGAGGACCAGACATGTTAAGATATCTAGGGTTTCTTCAACAGTCCTTGTGGCAGCATGGCTGCTGACTCTCAGCAATGTGGTTTATCATCTATTCTCAATAAGCATCGCTCAAAGAAAATTCGATTAGTAACAGGGATCGAACCGGCGGCAGCCCGGTAGATGACAACCATGACTAGCGCACTAGTCCCCTAGACCACGCCGCCACGATATTGACGTAGTATATTTCTATTTCAAAATAGGCTTTTGATGTGTAACTCATCAAGAACTAATTGACATCTTTTTTTACTACGGTTTTGGGTCTCAACTCATCAACGGGAGTTGCGACTTTCCTTCGTGAAAGAACTTTTCGTGTTAAAGTTAATGATATGTTTTCGGAAAGTGCAAGTGCGAAACCTGAATGTTCCCACAAAACATTACTTGCTCTGTTGATGTATCTTCTCTACGCAAACTTCTCTCGCGCTTGCTACCAGTGTCTTTAAAAGTACATGTCGATTATATATATATATATTTTTTTTAACGCTCTGACTATTATTGGCATATACTCGCATCTGCGCGTGATCCAATCCGAATCTGAAAT
>QVRM01003672.1:0-80000 GCA_003439945.1 Dermanyssus gallinae | reverse complement strand
GCAGTATTGGCCACTGCGGAGGCGCAGCTATGTGACGAGGCAAGGCAGACGGGCAAGGCAAGGTCCGTGGACGAGCGAATGCCCATTCCACCCAGCTGTACCGGCAGACTTGCCTGCGTCCGTCTCTTATCCTCGAGCGTCAGGTCAAGGATGTTTTCCAGGGCTCTCCTTACCTGGTCGTCAAAATCCAAAATTTCTGACGGCAGAAGGAAGGCAGGCGAAGTCCGTAGTACGTACAAGACCTTTTGCACTCCCATTGCGTGCCTAGCAGAAAGTAGGCTTCGTGTCTCCCGAGATAGCCTAACCGCTGATAACGCCGGGAGAGTTGTTCTCCCTTTTCGGCCAGTATCGGGTCAATCATGTCGGGCAACACCGCCGTACCCAGCAGGTCCATTTCACAGCGGTCCTTTACAAGGATGCCCGGGAGCTTGCTGTTAAATTACGCGATTACCTGCCGTTTTTCTTTGTCTTCAAATAATAATAATAATAACAAAAGGCGTACGCACTGGAATAGAACCATATAGGGCGGCACACAAAATAGAACGAATCGATCGAATTGACTAGGTGATAAGCTAGTCAGCCTACGTATAGGCAGTGATGGGGTAAAAAAAACCACCGCTACCACCACAAATACATTATTGTGACCGATGAGATACAGGAGAATTTCACTCGGGCAACTCGGGACAATGTAGATTGGCCGCCTTCCACTGTGGATCCTCATTCCCTCGGTGGCGGCACCTTGTAAGACAATACTTAGCCAGACATTCCTTCGTTCTATTTCTTAGTAGCCGTGCCAGCCGTCGTAGCGGTGTCAGAACCGGAGGCGGCAGACCGACGACTGCGCCGTCATTATTTCCTTCCAGCCAGCGCCCAACGTGCTAACGTCTCGCTGCGAAAAATGGCCTCTCACGGGCGCACAGTTATTCGCACTCTAGCTACTCCGCGCTCGATCCTCTCCTCAACGCGCACAACCAAAGCTGTCCGAGTTGGGCCAGCAAACGGCACCGTTGAATTCATCGACGCTGTAGGGCTGATTTTCGTCAATTAAACCACCGCCGCCCGTCAAGCCTGAATCCTCATTTGCGCGTACGCCCCTTGGCGCTCCGGCGAGATCTCGTGGCGTTGCGGGGTCTCGATACGAGTTTCTGCGACGTCGGAAAATTCTCTTCGTTTTTCCAGACGGCCACACGATTCGATATATTATATAGACGAGCCAAAGCTAGATGTTTATCTGCCCTGTCTATCCAAATACCTCCAGAGTATCCCGCATTGACAACATCCGCGTGAAAGTAACATCGTTCACTGCGTGCAAGTCTGCTCACGCGAATTTTACGAAGTTGACATCTTTTCAGTCACAATTAAACTGTTACAATAGTACGAAATAAAAACATAACCATTAATACTTGTAAAAGCCTTAAAAACGATTGAAAAATATTCAGAATGTGCAGTATGTGCACTAATTGTTTTATTCTCCCAGATACCCTGACACGTGCTCCCGGATTGTTTAAGGTTCCCTTTATGTTCGAGCCGTCTAGCCTATGCCTCTGTATTATTTGTTACATACATATAAACACATAAATGTTAATATCCAATTCCGGTTTAGAACTATCTGGATTACGGAGAATCGTATGCTTCACTGGGCAGATTATTTGGCAGCTCATTGTCGCGAGTTCTATACTGCCAAGTCTTGCTGTTCGGGCTATATATCGTCAAGACAGTTTACAAGCATATATACAATAACGTATTCTAAATTTAGACCATCCAAAGCAAAAGTGTTCTTAAAAATAAATATATATATATATATATATATATATATATATATATATCCGTGTAGTGGGCAACGTGTTCTTCCAAAAATACCGCACAAGGTTCATGCTGCGTGATAGAATTAAATGGCTCGCTAAAATCGTTTTTCGTAATTAATTAGTGAACGCTCAATTACCAATGAGATGCAAAGACCTATTGCATTGCGAGGCTGCGATGTTTGGTGTCGGCTGTATGCAAGCGTTTTTGTTGGCTACGTGCGAGCTGTAGCAAACAACGCGGGTGGTGATGATATTGTTGCAACGAATGACTGCTGAACAGACGCCCGATACAATCGGCTATTGCACTTGTGGCAACAGAACCAACAACATCGGCAACAACAGCAACAACATCGGCAACCACAATTTCAACAACAACAACAACAAAGCATCGGCAACAACAGTTTCAACAACAACAACACCAACACCACCACCACCAACAACAACATCGGCAACAAACATTTCAACATCGACAACAAAAGCCAAGACAAAAGCTCATGTGTTGTTTACCCAGTGGAAGCGGTAGATGATCCGCCATTTGGCGGCGAATGAAAACAGCGGTTTGAGCCTGCGGCCGCTAGGAAGATTGTGAAATTAGCGTCCGCCACGCCAAAATCCGCCACCCCCGCCTCCCACCTTGCTACTTTCGCATCATAAGCACGATTCCGGTGAGGGCCTGATGATAGCATCGACGGCTATACGAAGAAAACCCGGCCGTTTGTATTGCTTTGTCTGTACTATTGGCCATATCGATACGCATAGCTCTCATTCTGGTTCGGCCGCTCTTTCGTTGACAACGTTTGTTCTCAACCGGACGCCGACTGGGCGGCGAACGCCCGTAGCCTAACCGGCCAGCCATAGCCTGTTCTCGGCTCAGTTCAGCTCATCTGGTCAACGCTTGTTGCCCAAAGTCGCGCGGTTGTGACCGTGAAGTGCGGAGCGCCATTGTCGTAGCCGGCTGACACCGACGCAGCAACCGACACGTACTCTTGCGACATTGCCTCCTCCATTGCACGTTAGTGGGCTGTCGAAGCGTCGTACGACGAAGAACACGTTACGATGCTGTCGAAGCTGCGTCGAAACGACAAAGAACAAGGAGAGAAAACCAGAATGAGTGACTGAGTGTAAAACGAGCTGAGAGCAAGTTTGACAGAGCAGGCGGCAAACAGGGGATTGGCTGGGAACAACAGCAACAACATTAGCAGCAGTAGAAGCAGCAGCAGCAGCTAAGCAGGTAGTTGAGCCCGGTGGTGGGTGGCGTGGTGGCTTAAGTCTGCGCCTCGCAATCGGAGGAGACACCAGATCGGTGCGCGGGTTCGAGCCCCACCGTTGCCCCACATTTGAATTTGTGGGGGTAGTCCGTCTCTGAAGCAATGTGAAAAACAGTTACGTGGACGTTGAATCTTGGCTGAGGGTGGTCAGCCCGAAAACGTTACGTTTAGCTAAGCAGGTGACCAGCTTAATGCGGCTGTTTATCATTAGCAGCACTACACTCGACCGACTGGAATCAACCTCGCCGGCGCCGCCGCTGGCGTAAACAAGTTTGGGCTATCGCAGAACTGTTTTGAGCAAAATTCGATATTTCTAGAGGCACTGTTGTGGATGGTGTACTGTCTCAAGATAATAATTTTATTTTTTCTTGTCCTCAGGCAATCGTCGGGCTTCTCACTGACTGCGCATTCGTATCGTGTTTTTGTGGAATATATTTACATTTTAAACTAAACTAGAAAGTTTAATTAAAAATGTTAATGTATATTTTTGAGTTTTATAATTTAACTGTTAAAGTAGTTTTGTCGTTTAATTTAATTAAATAAAAATAGTAAATTCATAAATTGAACACACAACGTAATATTACAGATAAAGCAATTTCTTTATGCTATATCAAATATAACACCTTAAAATGATAAATAATTAAATGCTATAATTTTATTAAAAACGCTTCTCTTTAATCGATTAAAGATAAAAGCCCTCACATAATATCGCTGTGTCCTATGTGGACTTCAACAGGTATCTTAACCCAATCGAACACTTTTACCACCATCACTTTCTAGGTATTTTATCAGTATAGTCCTGTCTCAGCGTCAGAATACTTGAGTGAGGGGGGAGCGGGGGAGAGCGAACAATGCGCTAGTGGTACCGCATCGGCCGCACAGAAACCCTCGAAAAATACGTCTGGTAACAGTCTTTGGCTATCTGTGAAGGCTGATAGTCTACGTCAACATCTCATGCTCGCTGACTGCTTTTGGTAGAAGCAGGGCGCGATAACGACTGAGCAACCACTGATCGACAAAAATAAACACTGGCGCATGCACAAAAAACAGACTGGCCTGCCACACATATCAACAACAGCAGCAGATAGAACGAGCGTGAAGCAAAATGGACCTGCCATAGTTGGCCGGGGGTGGCGGCTATGGGGAGAGGGAGAGCATGAGAGAGAGAGAAAGCAAGGGAGAGCGCATGTGATAGGGAGAGAGTGCGGAAGAGAGAGAGGGAGAGAGAGAGGCTAGGGGGTGTAGATAACCGATCTGGATAGCCTTAGCCAAGCCGGGTCCGTCGCCAGGACGCCTTTTGTCCTGCACACTGTGTGGCAGTCCTCAGCAGCAGCAGCAGCCGCGGCGCCGGCCAACGCAGTAACGGCGCTAGCAGCAGAACAACGGGACTGTGACCTGCGCGTGCTTTATAACGTGCCCAATTGCGTGCCGGGGCTGTCTCCAATTGACGTCGTCTCTGTCCGGGGGGTAATCTATGTCAGTATCGGACGTATACGTCGTCGTATTGGAGCAGCCGTCACTCGTCGTCGTACAGAGTGACAGCACCGCCAGCTGTACTGGAAGAAACGCAGCCAGCATAAGCTCAAGACAGCAGCGCCGACTAAAGGCCGCTATGGTTGCTATGAGGCCGCCGCATAGGGTCGTCCACACGTACACACACGTGTACCATGTATTATGGCCTTCTTCGGCTGACACGACGCGGGCGAGCGGGCTGACAGGATAGCGCTAACTCCTATCGACAGATGAAGGGAGAGATGTACGATTGAGTCGTTCGTGCAGCAACTGCAGCCAAAATCATTTGCCCGATAGCTATAGCCGTCCCAGCTCTCGCCTGAACTCACTGCTGCACTAACTGCTTGGCGGGACGCTGGCCTTTCACGGCGGGTTATTGACTGGTCACTCACTACACAGATAGTGCCGTTAGTAGTATACTAAATAACAAAAAAACAGCGCTTGCCTCACAGTTCGTTGTAGAGTAGTAACACCAAGAAAACGTTCAGAAATGGTTTTATTTGATTAAGCGTTTTGTTACTCTAATAACCACTTCGTTTGCCTAATCTGAGAGAGAGAGAGAGACCACTTGAGTCAATTCTGATGATAGATTATTTGCTCTCAGGTCCGTTTTAATGAAGAAGATCAGCAATGAGATTAGCTTAGTCGAAACAAGAACTGTCTATATAGTTTGCAACGCTGCCTGTATCTGTCTATATAGTTTGCAACGCTGCTTGTTTTCGTATATAAAGTAGCGCAACTCCAATCAATGCAAGAAGCTGCAAACAATAATAGGTGCACTTTGAAGTATAGCTTTGTTATGCCTTCGAACCGCTTTAGTACTACCAGGGGTCACTTAAATCTTTATTGATTTGTCTGAACTGCGTGTCTCGGGCGCAGTTTGGTGCGTCTACTCTCCGACATGTCGAGACTGCACAGAAGTTTGCGTACGTTCAAATAGCCTAGCTGTTCCGACGCTCTGATTGGCTAATAGCGGTTTTGCCTCTGGCAAGTACTTAAACTTTATCGGCCAACTTCTTCACGCCGAGTGTTCAAGTGCTTCAACCGACACGTGAAAGAGAATATGTATGGAGAAATATCTCCTGCCGAAGTGAGTTCAACAAGGTTATCCTCACAGGGACAAGGTCGGCTGTATAAACTCCGCCTGAGTGCTGGACCCATTTGCTCTCTAATTAGTCGGCTGGAAAAAATCTTTGGAAATATGCACGGTATCGAACACCTTTGATGTTCCTACTAAATGCACTTGCAATGTTCGCCGTAAGGTATATTAGCTCCACGGCTAGGATAAATAAACAAAGCATAATTACAACAAATTATGTTGTGTATAAAACATTTGTTGTGAGATCGTCCTGTACTTTTAAGTGTTCTAACGAATGACAAGGTTTATTGACGGTACTGCAGTCTATTACGACGATGAGGTTTTTAAAATAAAAACTAGTACCAGAAATATATATTTAATAACAATAATATATATATATATATATATATATATATATTTATATATATAAAGTGAAAAACGTAGTAAATCGTAACAGTGGCTTAGATCACAGAAATAACACGATTTTTCATTTATCGCGCGCATTGTTTACTACAAATGGAATTTTAAAAATAGTTTGGCGACGACCTGCCATCTTTTGATTGTCACACTGAGCAGAATAGAGGTTTCCGAAGGTTGGCGTCTCGCGATATTTAAAAAATAGAATTGCTACTTGAAAAACATATAATTTATCAACTGACAGAAGATTACTAGCAGAAAATGTGTCATCCCCCCTCCCTCGAGCGTACGTCGCCGTGCAAATATTACCCTAAACGCGTCATTCTGAATTGTTTTTGCTTGCTGTATTATGTTATATCTTCCAACCCGACCTAAATTTTGACCCTTGAATGTCATGGTACGAGAATAGTTAATACTGTAAACCTCCACAACTGAGACGGGTTGCTGCATGACTGGTTAATACACAAAATATAAGATGACTTTATAGCAGAACAGAGTGTACTACGATACCTTTTCAAGCCACGATTATAACAGGGTTTACACTCCGGTGATTTTTTTGTTTTTAGAGGCCGATGGAAACGTGTTAGTGGTGCGCCTTGGACGCTTACGAGCGGAGGACTTTTTACACGTTTACTTTATTAACCAGTATTTGGTATATATACACTTGTATTACAGCTTTCCTATATCACTTTTATCAGCGATATCGCTCTTGAAAAACATTAATCTTTTAGGATCATCCATAAGAGTGGTGGTGAGGCAGATAACAATGCCGGTTAAGGCTAGTGCGAGAAACTACTACCACTCTTTTTATACATACATATTGTTTATTTCGCAATAAATTTGCATTTCAAGATGGTACATGATTACAATACAATCATCATTATATTCAATTTTAACACTTTAGCGACCGTCCCACCGGGCAAGAAAGTGCAAAGACCGCCGATGCGACTGGCAGCTCGCTGCGTGGTATTTAGCGCATACCTGTGAGCAGAACCGGCAACGACATTGATTGCCAACTTGGTGAAATCCTTGAGTCGAACACACCAAGTGATGATAGCCATGTACAATGTACCTTGTGTACACGTGCCGGCTAGTGCATGCCGTTCCATCCCAAAGCTCCCTGGTGAGGTACACATCTAACTGCGCTACCTCAGCCGAGGCCTCGGTCACTTTTCCCTCTCACTCTAACAAAAATTGCTGAAGTGGCATTGTAATAGGTGACTTAAGCCTCCCTCTGATTGTTTCCCCTACCGGTCCGCAACCCGCTAGCAGGTACACAAAGCGATTCCTTGCCGTCCGCGGCAAGCAAAGAACGCGCTTCATATATATTGTGAAGCATCTTTCTAGCTGCGCAAAATTTGCCGCGGAAAGATGGCGCCACACCTTGCCAAGGCTGTAGCTCAAAATTGGCACAATCTTAAGCTTAAAAAGACGCAATGCGGCACTCAGAGACAGTCGTCGAAGGTCTCTCTACCTCTGTGTGAATAGAGGCAATAGCCGCCCGAAACCTGTCGTCGATGTGCTTGGTAAAGGTCGTTCCCGTATAGTGCAGTCTCAGACCCAAATACAGAAGGAGTTGACAAACTCCAGGGGTTGGCCACAGCAGGGTATTCCAACCACTCTTTTTATAAAACTGGCTATAATTTTGCTGTGTATATAACCTATACTTTCTGGGCTGACTCGCAGCCAAGATTTAACGTCCATGGGACTGCTTGTCGCATTGCTTCATAGACAGACCCCCATAAATACAAATGTGCAACGATGGGGCCTCAAACCCGCGCACCTATGTGTCTCCTCCGGTCGCT
Source organism: Dermanyssus gallinae (assembly GCA_003439945.1). Lineage (NCBI taxonomy): Eukaryota > Metazoa > Arthropoda > Arachnida > Mesostigmata > Dermanyssidae > Dermanyssus > Dermanyssus gallinae. The sequence goes on along the minus strand of QVRM01003672.1, from coordinate 72,115 downwards.
AGGCGCAAACGAATGCACCACGCCACCGGGCTCGACTGTGTATATTACCTGGATACCATAAGCAGCAGCAGTCGACGTAATATTTACTTCAAAGAGTTAGGAGCGACGTCCAGTGACTACCAATGAGGATCTAAGATACTATAAAATGATACAGTGAGAGCTCTTTCTTCAATATGTTTAGTAAAATTTAGTGCTTGCGTCGAGAAGACTACTCTAAATTATGAACAATGCAAAACAAATTATATTGTTGCTGTAATTAAACGAAATTTGTCTTTTTCGGCGACCCTACCTTTGCGGCAAAGTCTCATCGCTTTTTGGTTTTTGATAAATTTATCACTAGAGAGTTATGGTGAACAAAATTCTGCAGTGGTGCAAGCGATTGTTGCAGGTGAAATCGAGTTCGAGAGTAGAAAGCAAGGTCATCAGGACACATAAGTGTGCTCACTGGCAAGTGGCACCCCTGAGTTTTGTCCGGCAGATCTCTTACTTAGATTGCAAACAATAGCGGGCTGAGGTTATCGTCTTGTTCGACTCCTGTAATTTAATTAATTGGGGTGTGTTCAGTTACCCCTTGTCGCTTATTACAGACCCATCAAGTACCATAGTTTGGCGGGTGAGATGCTGGCGGGTAAGAAAACTTGTAGACACAGCTAGATACAAATTATATGGTCAGATTTATTATCACATATGTTGTGTAGAAAAAAGTACAGTTAAAAAATATGCATATGTATACATACACAGCTAGATACAGCGGTATTATTGATACAAGTATTAGAGGATGGGCGGGTGAGTTTATGGATAATATCGTAGTACAGATGTCGTCACTGAATAAGAGATACGTAATCTTTACAAATGGATTTAGCAAAATGAATTCACATTCGAATACCTTAATACCAAAGTAGCCTGGGAGAGTAGTGATTAAATATATAACATCGTCTAACACTTCTAGCATCGTTTTTGTGTGTAAAACAAGATTAGAGTAGAAACCTTCAGTCTGCCTTTCAAAAACGAAAAGGAGCTTTTTCGTGCATGCGAGGTTGAACGTACGAAGATTTCAAGACTGCTGCCACGTATGCCTTATTTATGACTCGAGGCAGTAAATATGAAACCCGGAATTTTTTCAAATGCCACGCCAACGCATTTAAGCCACGTTTCGCTTATCACCACGACATCGAAGTGGATCCCTCTTTTTGACGGAACGTTCGTAAGGTCTTGAGCAGCCCAGACCTTCTGAGTCTTGTGGTCTCTACATGGATGTGACTTATAGCAAATGCGCTATCTAGCTGCGAAACAGCACAGAGAATGTTACACGTTGCAACGTTAATAGAGTCACTTGTCATGTAGTTCCATGTCAAATTCATGTAGATATTTTAGAATTGATTATAATAGGGCTAGCTAGTATTTTGCAGCATTGACATCAGTTGTATAATAGCATCAAGAAGGAGGCCCTTCATATATCTTTTATTCCACTCCAGAGCAAACGAGGTGTCAACAACCACTGATCTCACGACAGAGACATAGAAGCGTGACAAAGTCGGACAATGATCAAGTGCTTCGGCAGCTGATGTTGGCGAATGATCGGTATCGTTGTTATAATATGCGTTCCATTAAGGTTTTTCGCTTCTTACATGCACGAAGTGGGCATTGCGCAGGAATGCAATACATAGAGACCTCTTACGGTACACACAATTGGGTGCGTTGCCACACTACTACCAGGTGGCCGTGATTTTGATCCTGCCGACTGCTCCATTTCTCCAGTTAGTAGTTTTGTGAACCAGCTTTTTGATATTTGCAGGTTAGAAGCACCTCGGATGGATGAGATTTATAATGAAAGCAAACCCTTGCAATATTTAGAGTCATTGGTAATAAAGGAAATGTATAGCCCAGCAAATGTTTTTCTTTCAACCTTACGAACGTACATACACAACAATGGAGAGTCGAATCACTCCATGCGCTCATACACGCATAAACGGCTACATATACAGGCGACGTTCTAGCGCCGCATGCAGGTGGCCGGGCTCGCCGACTCCTCGCCGACTCCTCGCACACAACAAATAAATGTGAACAACCAGTAAAGCCCCACTGATTGATAATGTGTAATACGCGTATCACTATCGTAAAAATCAATAAACCTATCCCGTGCGGCGGTACACACGGTAAGGGTCGTCCCCTAGTAGACTGATGGAGGTAATTAAAATGTCTTTTCCTACACTACTTTCAACTAAAGCGCTCATATTTACCATCTTCCATCTACTCGTCAGTATGCTTCAACGCGACTGTACGCGCGACGCTAGAGTAAACATATGTTCATGGAGGTAGCAACGAAAGGCCTCTTGCTGCCGCGGACGTCGCCAATTTGGCTAGACCAGCGTTCGTAACAACATTCTGTCAACAGAGAGGGTTGACTGCAGTATATGGCGTCGTTCATGGCAGGGTGTCTTAGATGCCTACGCTCGCTACGTATGCAGCGTAATGCATGCTCCCCAGTTCCCGATGCTGGTGGATGGCAGGGCCAGCGAGCAGCGTTAAGTGGACCAAAATGTTCCCCTAGGTGTGGCAAAACTAGTCGAAACATTCGCTGTACTCAGAAAAAAATGGTTTTATCATTATTTATTAACACCCGTGCTGGGTCCGTGTGTTTATGTTTAAATCACAGTTTCCACACAACAATCGATCTGGCGTTTTGCCAGTTGCTATGGACCGAACCGCCGGACAACCGCGGCGTGGTATTTAAACACATTTACTCCAGCATTGATATTCGTCTTGTGGTTCATGGAAGCCTCCACGTGCATGTTTTTTGCGATTCCGCAATTACTATCTCGCTAGTGTACGTTTAGAAGACTTTACGGGGCGGTACCCGAGCAAGCTTTTTGTAAGATACGGGGTTACTAATATATATTTGCCGCAGTGAATTCCGCAATGGACCCGCACACACTTGCAATAGATTTGCCGGGTTAGCTCAGGTACTACGGTTATTGGTTGATATGTTCCAGACGAGCCATATGAAACTATTGTGAGGTGGTTTCTTCAGGTCGGCGAGTCTGTCTAATGCATGTCCAATGGCTTTGAAGCTTATAGCCAGTTGATTGATTTTATGGCGAGACCTACGATACGCATAATTTTTATTACAATATTGTAACATACCAAAATTAGCGTGTATGTTTAATTATATCTAAATCACATATTATCAGCAGAACGTAAAAGCGTCCTAGCGTTCATCCTGGCAGTACAATTGAGAAGCAAAGCACAATCAAGCCAGTTTGACAACTAGATGCACAACTAGAATTAATATTTTTTTAAGGAGGTTGTTTTCTAAAAGATGCAGAACTAAGCTAGAGCAAAGCAATTCAGATCAGTGGCTTTCAACGTTAGGATGCATCTAGCTACAGTAGTTATCAGCCAAGCAGCCATAAAGCCAAACAAAAAACCTGACCTACTACAGTACACTAATAAGCGATACCGTATGTAAGCTAAAATAACAGTGTTTGTTCGATGTCCGCTTTTAAAAGATGTGCAAGTTTACTCATCTGTTGCGGCGGTCCACGATGATTGCCACTCTCGTGGAGAGTCGGCACGAGACTCCACGCAGCAATTCATCCATCCGTTGGCAAATTAAGACCAACGGATGGATGAATTGCTAAAATATTTGACTCACAAAAACTTTAAGCTCTAAAACCTGACCGCTAGCCCGTCCTAGACGTAGGCTACTACTTAAAACGGTATTTGACGCTTACATCTTGTGCAAACCGGAACACGGTTTAAAATGAGCAGAGCTTTCCTACGTGTGCTGTCTTTCAGACCAATACAACAGCGCCACTACCTTGATGAACCACTACAGACAGATTAATCGCGTAAGGCGGGGAGAATCGAGATAGGATAGAGGTGGCTAAAGTTGATTGAGAACTACCAGAAAAGAATCCACCGACGTAATTTGTCATCCGGTCCTTAACCACGCAAGCCTGGTTAGCTGAAATGCAAGCGTGCACCCCGTAGTGGAGGAAGTGTCCACTAGGCTTCGTGAACGAGCAATCAACGCTCAAACATAGTACGTGCAACAACCGTTTGTTGAGGTGCTGATGAGCGCTATTACGAACACAATCTCTCATTTGGTTATTTAAATAGATTTAACAGCGCTGTTCTCATACTAAGGCCGAGGGCTAGGCAATTGTAGGACCTCGACAGGAGTTTCCTGTATTGTGTTCCCCAAGACACCCTAACAAGCGGCTGCTGGGCCACGAGGATCACTACAAGGATCAAGGGCCACTCTACCGCTTGGCTATTTTGATCCACCGCTTTACCATGTAATAGGTTTTTCTATTAAAACGGCTGTGCCCCCTCCCCGCTAACCCTCGTTGTAGTATCACAATGAGCAGAGCCATTCTCTTTGTTGCATATATATATGTGTGTGTGTTCGCGCTTAGTCTAAAGTGCATTAGCATTCGAAGCACAATACGCCGCAAGTAACTCTCATTTCTTATTTCTATTCGCTAGCTCCAGCTCACACCAATTAGAGTTTAATCTGCGCACCATGTATCTGACGGTCGCTTATTCGCACCGTATGGCTTGTACAGAATGCCATACGTACATTGCCCTGAATTGGGACGTACAGATATGCAACCACAACTAATATTCTTATTCAGAAGACCCACCGCAGGCTATCATTACGTTGACTCAGCAATGCGTCTCTCATTAGCGCTGCTTTGGTATACATTGACATATAAATATGTATATATATATATATATATATATATATATAAAGCAAGGCGGCGTTAATATATATATATATATATATATATATATATATATATATATATATATATATATATATATATATATATATATGTATATTATTCGCTCGCTTAATAAATTCATTTTGCCTCTCGTTCTCAACTTATACTCATCACTTATCTGCTTTAAGTTTTCCTTTTCCACTGCGTCTTTTCGATGCGAACTAATCGTAAAAATGTTTCATCTTTTTACAGAGTTGTTTTTCTGGTTATTTTTCATGTCGCTTGTCTCACGTTTGACGCTGTTTTGACGGTACTGGAATATGTCGAGGCTTAGTCTAGTGTGTTTCTAGTCAGCCAAATCCAAACTTGACTGCTTGCACTTCGCACCGATATAATCATCGTCGCTACTGTCCACCCCTCGCGTGTTGAGGAACACTTCAAATGCCGTCTGCAATCACGTATGCGAACGAGCAGAAATGGTTATTGCTTAATTAAGATCTTTGCGTTACTCAAGGTTTGCCAATCAACACTAATCGCTTCGCGAGAGCCCAATTTCAACCTATCCAGTCTGGCACCTAGCCCAGTGCCGCTATTTGTAGCATTTTAATTGCCAGGCTTTGTGTCATAATTATTCGGTCTCTTTACTTGCGGTGCCTCCGCTTTCTTTGAAGGGTTAGCCTGCTACTTGAAACACCTGAATGGCCTCTACTGGTAGCCAGAAAAGCCAGAAGCCAGATGGACAAGTCACTAAATAACGTGTCCTGCTAGGCTGCAGTTTTTCCTGTCAAAGCGCGAAATATTGTTAGGGTTTAGTTAGGATCTCATTTTGACAATAACGACTTAATTAATTAAGTTCCGCGATTGGCCAGTTAGCAGAACCAAATGTCTATTTAGAGGTCGACTGAGAGTGCCTGGATAGTAGTGTTGATGACTAGGGCGTATTGGTTATAGACGTTGGGATCAAGGTACGCTAAATGTAGGCCTGTTCATAATAACTGTGTGCACTACCGAAATATGTATTTTAATAGCCTCAAGCTTTAACAATAAAAGAAAACTCTGGTGTACGATTACCTAACAAATGTATAAACCCATTAATATCTTGGCTGTTTTGCATGCTGAGTTATGTCATTAATATGTTGTGAGCAAAATGTGAAGAACACCATAAAATGTTTATACAATATATCTATATTTCAACTTGTGAGTATATATATATATATATATATATATATATGCATTATTTTCAGGAGTGGCAGGAAAATATTACCGAAGCCTCGACGAAGATTGGGCACTTCGATATCTATATCCCTCGGTACCTTTGGGTAGAGCCGCATAGTCGTCATGTATACATAGGATATATCGTGCACAGTTACCACTACATTGTATGCTTCACTTCACCACGTTTTCACCAGCCATGTAATCAGTACCGATGCCAGCTCTGCTTCCCGGCTTGCGCAAAGTACTATGCGTCGAGCCCGGTGTCGTGGTGCATTCGCGTGCGCCCCGCTACCGGAGGAGACAAATAGGTGCATGGGTTCGAGCCCCACCGTTGCACATTTGTATCTATGGAGTCCAGTGGACGTTACATGTTGGCTGATGGTCAGCCCGAAAAAGTTTTAATTACCACACATTGAGTCAATAGTTTATATATCTTTTAGAAAATGCAATTAAAATATGAAATATGAATGAATTGTAATTATGTGTCATATTGAACTGCAATGTTATTGCAAAATAAACAATATGTATGTAAATAAAATGTGAAATACATAAAATAAAATTACGCTGCCGAGCAGAATACGTTGAGTACGTTTAGTGAGTGCTAATGCAATTGTGAGCAATGTTATCTGGATAATTGATTACTGCGGTAGAAACATAGCTGTTACAGTAAGTCTAATATACCATGGATGATGGAATGTCTTTTGAGGTAAATATGGATTTGCAAATTGCAACAAAAAAGCTGTGCCTTTTCGGGTAGAATTTAGAGAGATACATGCACTGCAGTAAAGCTATCTGGTGTGCTAGGAAGCATAGAGGCCAAATGTAAAAGATGGCAGAAAAATAGGCACTTTGTGCATTGCTGGATATTGGATTGACAGGACATATTATAATAAGGCGTCCTACACTCAATACGTTGCACGCTATGCCGAGGGATTCAGAACCAGCTTACTTACGTGGCTAGGCAAGCGTTGCCTAGTATATTTCGTAAACCAAACTGGGTGAGCTTTGAATTTGCTAAAAGCACTGACACAGCTCACAAGAGTAAGGCGATCAGACGTGTATGTTTTACTAAAACAGACTTTCATAATGAACAAATGTAACTTCTCTGGCTGAGCTATAACATACTGCCAGCAAAGTTTTGCAACGCCTGTATTACAAATGATAATGGAGGTATTAGAGCCAGTGGCCAACTTAAAACTAACCGCCTCATTTTTAAGAGCACCCCGCAAATGCTCAGCCTCGTCCATTTACATCAATCAGTCAATTTTTAGAGACAGGTGGGTGGATCCCCTGAGTCGTCATGGGTTGCCATGCATCGAAACCTGAGTCAAACAAGACACGCGGCTAAGAATTCCGTGCACGCCCGAGTCCACGTGACCCACCAAGCCCATCTGATAAAATTATACCCCTTCCTCTTCGAGAAAAAGTAGACGCTGCTCAAATTCGTGACTCCCCCGGTATCAGCCAAGAAGCGCTAGAAATTTTACTCGACCGAATACCGTTTCGGCCTTTTGCATTTGAAAAACTCGACGACCCGGTGGTTTCTGCGGAACAACTCATTAGGGCCTACTGAGGCTGGTGCCTGCCACTGTTGGTTTGCCCGTGGTCTTAAGAACTCGTACGACTAGCGTTCAACTAGCTATTGGCCGACTCAACTAGAGGCTGAAAGAAGCAAAATGTATCTAAATGAAGATGTGGATCTCACCAGGGCCAGGAAGGCCACCATAGCAGCCGGGCAGGAGGAATGGGCGCACGTAAGACTCGGCATGACGACATGGAGCTGGTTCTGACCGGACACGGCCAGTTTCAAAGCTACATGTCAAAGGTTAAGCAGGCTGTCAGCGATACCTGTGTACTGTGTGACTCTGAAGAGGCGGATAATGTGGAGCAAGCATAGTGTTCCGCGGTGTGATGCTCTTAGGGAAGCGAACGATGCAACTGCTCCTGAAATGCCGACCTATCAGGAAGGTGGTTGCCCATATGATAATTTTGGCGGAGGCACGAAGGGAGGAGACGAAACTTATTCGACGCCGTTTTCCACTTAAGATAGCCTAGCCGACTTAAACGTCCAGGCGAGAAAGGCTTGAGAGGCTCTCGGGGGAGTGGTCAAGACGAGGAATCGAGTGGGAGCGGGATCAGCCGGGCACTCATGGTATCGACGCGCCCTCACAGGACGGTTTGCAAAATGGCAAATACCACTATCCAACCGCAGGCGAACATGCAGCATGATAGACATAAATAGGCAAGTGAAGGAAAACGGCAGAGACGCCTTTCCCACGGCATCAAAGTAATGCTAAAGTAACACCGAGCCCGGGGATGGGGGGGAGGGGTTTAGTGAATTTGTGATTCCCAGACTAGTCACGCAGGCTGCTAGTGTGCGTCATGCATTGCCGAAACCTTCCATTAATAACAGAAAAATTATTGGCCGGCTGAACTTGTGTTTTTGGGCGGTATAGTGATAGCCAGCCTTTTAATAGCTTTTTCCTAACTTAAGGGGACTTTCAAGTCTTCCAAAAGACTTTGTATGCTTGGACCCAGGAAATTAATCCTATGAGTACTGCGGAGTGTGTTTGCTCACAACTACGTGAAATATTGGCATGTTAATTTTGCTTCGAATCACCAAATGCCCAACTTTGAATCTGATGTTTTGCTCTGAGACATTACTGCCTAGGGTGATGGGTTGGTCTGTACACCACGACCACGATTTATTGTAGAACACGTCTCGGATCATCACTACGTTAATGTCTATCTTAGCGTTACGCTGAGATAGAAAGTAACGTACTGATGAGTTGTGCCCATACCCTCCTAAAAGCTGAAGGCGGCATCTGAAGATAAATTTTCAGGCACCACAGCAGCAAATTGATGTTTGCTGCAACCGGCCGCATGATACTAAGCCACACACGGTGTTGATCGCGCTGCCGAACGCTCGCAGGATAGCAAACCACCCTTTGTTTCCCACACTAGTTCGGCGAGCCCTCAAGTACTAGTAGAATATTCCAATAGCCGAGGCACGGGAATATGCTATCAAATAAAGTGCATATGTACTCGCCAGCACGCTCGGCACCGTCCAGATCTTCAGTCCCTGTAGGTAGAACATAGAAAAACCCGTTGCTCCCGTGCGAAAGAAATTACAAAGAGCAAGACGGCGTACTAGCAACGGCGTACCGGCAATGAAGTCCTGCACAACCGCTGCGACCAGGGTTTAAAATATCCCACCACAAACTGAAGCACTCATAGCTGCCATGGCCTCTCAAAAATATTAATGCGGGCTGTTTCCCTCAGACAACTCACCAGTTTTTTGACGCCAAGGACTGAGGTCCCCCTCCCACCCATAAAAATTGATTAAATAAGACATAGAAGATAGAAGATAGATAAAAATAGAGATAGAAGATAGAAGATAGATACAAATAGATATAGAAGATAAATAAAAGTAGACGGCACGGGCGGTATTTCAGGAGAAACCTAAAATATAACAGAATTACCCTACTGCAGCAGATTGAGTCTCGCTGTACCCGGCCACATGATACAAACACAATGCCACAGAGCGTTTGCAAAGCAACAAGCCGCCCTTTGCTTCTCACAGTTTTTGCTTAGGCCACTTAACACATGACGCAATTCAAGGTTCTTCAACCATAGCCGAAATCCAGAGAGATACTTTTTTAGAAATGAGATCGCACTGCTTGGCAATCCTACTTGACATCAAAAGCGCCTGTAACTCCATCTCATAAAACTCTATAAATGACGCGCTAGCACTCCTTTATATATCACTCAATCTTAGAAAATAATTTAGCATCTTACCTTTCACAACATACGGTCACCTGCCAAAAATCATATCCTGTCATTGCACTTTATATGTATCATTGCGTACGACGATATCCTGCGTCCCCCCCACATGTTAAATTCATAACCTGATTTATGAAATTAATTCTGGTTATCGTGATTACGTCGCGTAATACCGCAGAGCTGAAGAGGACAGGAACGGCCGCACTGCAAGACATTTTTACCTGGCTCACTTCGCATGAACGTTGCCTAGCCCCACACAAAACCCCACATGCATAGCTAAAACGACAGCTAAGGCCACTGAACCTATTACAGATCTCTCAAGAGTGCTACACGAGCAAAGATCATAGATGTCTCTATGCGACAGTAGTAGAGAGCTGTTACGTGCCAACGACTTCTGGGTAAAAGCAGAGGTCGTTAGCTCTCAAGATTGCAAGAGCCAAACCAATTACGTCCACTGTTGCCGTTCAAATTTTATGGCGACAGATTCCATGGAACCCACGGGTTCTGGAGACCGCAGTTGGTCGAGCCGGCTTCTCGCTCTCTCAGGAGGACGCGCGACGTCAAATATCTGACGCTTGGAAAAAACGATGAGTGGAGACTGTGACAGGCCAGCCGGTAAAATTCTAGGATGTTTGCTCTAAACGTAGACAGATGGGCTCTTCCAAACGTCAAATATTTTGAATATGCTGATGATTCAAAGCTCAATTACAGGATCGATTTTTGGCGACGCCTGCATTTAAAACGTTCTCTTAACATAGCGACCGAGTCTTATATTTATTGATTTAACGTTTGATCATTGCCACAGTGACATACTAGGAAGTGTGGTTCAAATAAACGTTTCCTCGATATCACCCCAAGCATTCTAATGAATCAGCCTTCCATTAATCATAAAACTATGGCTCATACGGAACGCATCATTGGCGGAGAGTCAAATAGGCACATGCAAATCCAAATCGCTAATAATAATCGATAAACATATTTAACGGTGAAGGGCTGTACCCTGTGACTCAAGATACATTGGTAGAGACATGCTTAGGATTTACAAAGGGTGTCATCAACATTTCTTTATCAGTGAACAAGTTTGCTATGGGCCATGCTGTCTATATCATCTATAGCGTCCATAACGCTGATTACGAATGACGAATGACGCTACAGCGAGGCTGATTGATTATACACTGTCGACGACGAAGCTAATTCGCCATTGGACGGAGCAGACTGTTAGCGTTAATGAGACTCTTTAGCTAAAACATTAAAGGTCAACTAATTTACTTGCAGTAACAAATTTAGGTGTCAGCGTTTAGGGTAAATATGTTCGCCTCTACAGCAAAAGCAAGCGAAATTAAAGAACATTCTATTAAACAATTTGCTGTTGTGATGCTCTAAGGTGTACATAAATTATAGTTTAGAAACAAACTCTGCGATACCAAAGAAAACGTTATGCTATAAGCGATTGCTCTTTCACTAGAATGCATTTAGTTAAAGCCGTTACGCAGTTAACTTGGTCCAAGTGGAAGCATGCATTGAGATTGTCCTTTTTTCTCTTTGAGACCATCTTTTGTAAGATAGGAGGTCTATCTCTCCTTCGAAGTTGCTCTCTCTCACCCCGCCAACGTTGGTTCAAAAAAAAAATACGCCACCTGTACATAAGGTAAATTCAGATATGTTAATATTGCTTTCGATAACAGCACAGCGTAGACGAAGTCTTGCAACGACAAAAGCAGTAAAAAGCTTACTAAAATATTCTAAAGGGGCGTTCTGCGGGTGACTCCGCAGCAAAGAAGAAGGCAAAACCCATGCCATACCTATCTCGTAGTTACAAATATATTTCCGATAGAGCGGAAAAGTAAAGAATGATGCGCATATTAAGTACGCAATTTTAATCAGCTTACTGCAAATAATGAAAACAAAATTTTGCGGCTATATATTTTATTTATACAAATATATTTGTATACATGTATGTATATACGTACATAGTAGAACTAGGGTACGGTCGATATATATATATATATATATATATATATATATATATATATATATATATATATATATATATATATATATATTCTAATCAAACATGCGCATAAATTGACGACACAACAGGGTGCAAATGCCACCCTCACTTGGCTCTGTCTCAATAACTATTGGGTGTGCGTGCTCGCCAAATTGCGCACGGTCAGCGGATGTCTGACATACATACGAAAAACATTAGAGCCACACGCCTCACCTGATTATCGTACTGGATACTGCATAACTAGCAGATAATCGCACTACGCAAGCTTTCGAGGCAACTGACATCGACGCGTCGGCTGTCGATCTCATAACTCGAAATGAGTCAAGAGAGAACTGCAAGACGTATCTCTTGATGTAATTATAAACCTCGCAATTCACGCTGAATGTATGTACATGATCTGACCACACGCTATATTCGGTTAGCTCTGTGTCAGTTTATTGCCAGACGTGGTGATGTCAAACAATTAGTGAGTGTCGCCGGCTTCCATGCGACACCACACAAAGATAGATAGAAGAACAATCGTAAAAAGCTCTGTCCAAAAACGAAACATCAAGAGGGCATCCAACCTCCCTAACCAACGGGCTGCTTGGTGAAGAGACTCCTTGGAACGCCTCATTCACTCAGTACTGAAGAGTACGTTAAAAACGTCTCTGCTAAAGCTCTCCTTCGTCAGTATAAGCTAACAACACGCCCTCTAGAAATCAAGGCCGTATTATATTATTGTCCCATCATTTACGCAGCTTCAGATTCCCAATGAGCCTACACCAAGCACATCATCTTGCCACAGCAGTGGCCATTACCCTGCGACACTACAAACAGACGAAAGAAGTACAACATCAGACTAAATCTCGCAATCTATTCTAGAAAACGTGGCACAAAAAGTACATTGCGCAACTACGTTAAGCACACTCATCAAGCACTCCGAGCGAAAAACTCTCTCTCAATGAAGGCGATCTAGTGTTAACCATTAACGTGGGTACGTCAAGAGTAACGTGGAAGAACTGGGGAGAATTGTCAAGTTGAATGCTGGCCGTGATAGAGGCATCCGAACAGTGAACCTGAACGTAAGCGGTTTGCAGAAGCTGTTGGCAAATGCAGTACAACATTTAGCTGCACTGAAAGCATAACGATGATCACACTTCACACGATCAGTATTTAATATTGAAAGTTGATTCGAGAAAATACGATTTTCAAGACGAGTGTTAACTGAATGATTAATGCATTATAAATGAATTGAACACAACTCAAAGTGAAGAGTCTATACATTTTTCCGCAATGCAGTTTCATTCGGCGTCTCTCCTAACTTCCTGAAGCGGCCAGTCTTAAACTAGTCAACAATACAGCAGACTAATAAGATTACCTCGCTTCTGAAAATCCAAGAGGGAGCACGCAACATCAGTGCTATTACTATCGTCGCGTAGCTTATTTAGGCTAAATAATAGGAGTAGTATAAAGCTAAAAAATACTTAAACTTATTGCATATGTATTGATATATTCTGCTGTAGTTAATATTAGCGCTAATTTATATCTATCATCGTATACCTGCTTATGGTTTTCAAGTGGGAAACGTTGTCCTAGTCGGCTAGGATGAAGTGGGGTACTGTTCTAACATTTGCCTAATGCCTGCCGAAAACTGTTCCTCCCCGTAAACTGAATACATCTATCAGATAAATTGGCTTGATATTTCAGGTTTCTGTTGGGCTTTACTCTAGCAACATCTTAAGTCAAAAGTAGTGATTCATATATTTCTATTGTAAAGAACATCCGGCACACAAACTATGACCTTCCTTCCTTAAGACGACTACCTTGACTAATAGAACTAAAATAACCACTTTTGCTAATATTAGTAATAATAAGGGACCGCAAGGGAAATTCTAGGCGAAGTTCTGAACGTCACTCTGACTGACCATACCTGGCAAAGGGCAACCCTTCCCCTTAGGGAAGGGGGGCTTGGCATCAGGTCCGTGACGGAGCTTGCGCCCGTATGTTATGCATCTTCGCTACTAGAATTTGCACAACTCGCTGGGACCCTCGTCGAACCTAATATTCGTAATGTAATACAAGTGACGAAAGACAAGGCCGAGCTAGCTGCAAGGTGCGTCATAGGCCCTTGTCCCTGGGAGGAGCGCCCTACACAGCATACGCTTGACGGTTATAGGTGCAACATTGTGGGTCGAAGTCCTCTCGATAGCATGCAATCCCCCACGGAGAGAGCGGTTTTTATAGCCGCCCGAGACACCTTTAGTAGCGGATACCTAAGGGCTCTACCCTCGCCGCAGCTGGGCACCATGCTGGACAATACCTCCTTCCGCATGGTGACAGCGCTCCGAATTGGAGCTCCCATATGCGAGTCATACACCTGCTCAGCTTGTGGGACGCCTGTAGAGAGTAACGGCCTTCACCCCCTGAGCTGCATCAAAAGCCAAGGAAGAGCCGCTAGGCACGCGGAACTTAACTCGATCACAAGGAGAGCCCTGCGTCGTGCAGGCATACCGAGTACGCTGGAGCCCAGACTCGATACAAGCAGTGACAGGGGGCCCGACGGAGTCACTATTCCATTGTGGTCTTGCTGTAAGTGTCTGGCATGGGATACAACAGTATCCTGCACTGTTGCCCCGTCCTACCTGCGACACAGTGCCCTTGAGGCCGGCTGGGTCGCCGGACATGCAGATCGAGAAAAAAAGACGAAAGTACAGGGACTTAGAACCCAGATACCACGTCGTGCCTATCGCTATGGAAACACTAGGTCCCACTAGTAAAGGCACAAGATGATTCATTAAAGAGCTTGCGAGCGGATACAGGAGAACACAGGCGACCGACGAGAGAGCGAGTTCCTGCGGCAGTTGCTCTCGCTGGCCGTATGCAGAGGTAACGCTGCCTGTATAATTGGGTCAATGTTTTGAGAGGAAGAGACTGCTACCGAGATATTTAATTATATATTAATACATGTTCATACCTCACAATTGTATGATCAGCAATAAACAATAATAAAATAATAAATAATTTAAAAAAAAGTAATAATCATAATAATTATGATGATAATACGAATAGGATTAATCATATATCTGTATGGCTGTATCTTTCTTCACACATTTTCAAAAGAAAGTTTATACAGTATATTGTATATTGTAACAACACAATATGGTGTTGTTGTTGTTGTTGTTGCTGCTGCTGTTTGCTGTTGTTGTTGTTGCTGCTGCTGTCGTCGTGGTAACAGCAGCAGCCATTACAGCTCAGTAGTAATTGTCTTTGTTGCTGCTGCTGTTTGGTGTTGTTGTTGTTGCTGTTTGTTGTTGTTGTTTTTGTTGTTGCTGTTTGCTGTTGTTGTTGTTGCTGCTGTTGCTGCTGCTGCTGCTCGTCGTGGTAACAGCAGCAGCAGCAGCCATCACAGCTCAGTAGTAATAAGCAGGAATACAGGCCTTTGTCTGCAGCATCGCTTGCTTGAGTAACGACGGCGCCTTTACGATATATGATGGATCATATCATCCTGGTGGTGGCCGACAATTATACGCAGAATGCAGAACCAAAGTGAAACGAAGGGGTACGGCGATGCTACCGGTGGTTTCCGATGAGGGAAACTTTATCGCCGAGATTGCATCGACGTGGTTGCACATTGCTGTGATGCATCCCCGAGCCCCAACCTTTGTATCGCCTTACTCGCGCGCATGTTCTCCACGTCGCAGCCATCGACGGTGATTGTTGTCGTTCGGGTTTTCCCGACGCGCGACAGGTGTCGGGCGCACGTTTGCCCTCCTTCAATACCGCTGATCTGTAAGCTGACCTCGTCTTCTCTCATCGATACACAACAGCAACAACAACAATAACAGCAACAACAACAACACAACAACAACAACAGCAACAACAACAACAGTGCCGTCATCTTCATCAGTTTGTCTCAATAGTAGTGCCTGCCGCTCTTGGATCTATAGGCGCTGTGAACCCCTTTTTTCGCCTGCGTCCAGCTTTGCAAATAGGGCAGCCCGACAATGAAGACACTTCCAAATATTCTACCCCCAACCCCCCATCCCCCGCTAGTAGCGCCCCTACGGCTGCCACGATGGTGAGCGATCACGTTCACGGCTCGTCGAGCGTTACGGTAGCACGAATTGCAGGTCATTCACCACCGAGAACAACAGCTAGCTTCACCAGTATTGCACCAGATGCAGCGGGGCAGAAGAGCGCCAGGCGGGGTTCTCTTTTCCTGTTGGTCTTTTTAGGACGTCGTCGTCTTCGTCGTCGTTGTCTTCTTCTGCATCACCATCATGATCATTATTACGATCACCATGTTTATCTCGTCCTCATTTTGGTTCTGTTCTGCTCTGTCGTCGTCGCGTTTTGTCTGTCTCCCGCGCTGCTTCGAGTCCCCTCGAATTCTCCAGCCGTTGTCATTGAGCCGCCGGTCGAAACGAGAACGATTTCGTGTTTCTTCGTCTGCTACGACGACGACCCCTTCCGGTCGAAACGACGAAACAACATGTCGCCAATCGAAAACAACGACCCGTTCAGTTGACACACGCGGCATCATTCGGACGCACCCGCAGTTGCCGAGGCGCTCCGACACGCGCTGCACTCACCTGCTTTCAGATCGACAACGGTGGGTGTTGTGCTATTGCCGATTCGGTATGCGAAGCATGACGCGTCTGCTTGATGATGGCAAAGTATTGCCCATCCCATCGAGTGTATGCGAGTCGAACGAGAAGACGACAACGACAACGACGACAACAGCGCCAACCAAATCTAATGCGCCGACTGCACCCAAAACAATGCAAGTTAATGGACAAGCGCTTATTAGTATATATATATATATATATATATATATATATATATATATATATATTCTGGAGACATCATTCTCTACCTATACAGGGAATGCATGCAATGAGCCGCAAACACTTTGACGGTTACTAAACCTAGCGTATTTGTAGCTGAAAATGATCTTTAGCCAAATCACAGCGATGTCGGTCATAAACGACTTCGTTCAGTACAACAAGAGCACTCGGATACTCAGAAAGCTCAGCATCAGGCTTGTGCAGAGGTCTGTTAAAATAATGTAAAAAGAAATCTAAATTAAAATTCCCAAGTACACGTAGTGGGAGATATCTAGAACGTGATTGTTGCCTTTGAATAGGGTCCCCATGTAGCCGGCGCTTCTGTGGATTCCAGGGCTATTCTTTCTGTCTGGGGATCCATTCTCAAAATTCGTTAGCCATCCACGCTTCTGTGGCTACTTTTGTGCGTAGTGTCAATGAATGGCTAGCTCAATATGTGACGTATAATATTGATGGAATCGGCCGATAGATTGATTGATTTATTGTTTGCTTGGCATGTATACCTAAATACGCATGTCACCCTTTTATATCAGAAGCGCTTAGAGCGGCAGCATATAGGTTACCTATGCATCCATATAATCCATGTATACTTCAATACCTACTGAGTATTTGCTTTCCATTAGGACAACCTTTTCTCTGTAATATCGACCAGGTCCTTTCTAACATTTGGTCCTAGAGCTAGGACCTTCGACAGTTCTATATTTGTGCTTCCCCCTAAGGCTATACATTCTTTAACAATATGCTCGACTGACTCATTCCCTAGCCCACATGCCCGACATTCTGTACTTTGCCCCACCCTATCAAAAGAGAGAAATACTTACACTCCCGCCGCCCGCGATTTTCGCGCGGACAAATCACGGGAGTGCCCGCCGCGCCCGAATAGACAGGCCGACAGACCCCCCACCCTTCCCCCCTATCGAGGGTATCTGTGGGGGTGCCACACTACTCCACCGTACCGATCAGATTCAATCACCTCGCGATTCCGCGTTACACCCCAGAATATACAATACCCCCCATTACAGGGTGCTCGACCACTCCAGGGCAGGGTTACATAGCAAAAACTATGCCAGACGGTCCTCTCGACTGGTGGTCTGCTTCATGTGGCGACTCGCTCTTCATTTTGCCTATTAAGCCAAGGCAGCAGGCGTCCCGAACGGTACCACCGAGTGTCACTCGGGGCATTAACCGTCCGGCCCGGGGGTCCTCGTGCAGAACGGTCCCCCCGTATTGGCAATAGCCTTAACAGCCCTCGAATGGGCCACGACAGGATGACAATATAAATTCGTTGACACCCAAATCTATCGTATGCCTTGCCCCCCGGTTAGTTGTTAAAACACGGGAGTGTCAGTTTTGGGAGTTTGTACCGTCTGACTAGCTTACATAGTGGCTCGTGAAGGTCCCCGCAGCGCGCGGAAGTCGCGCACCAGCAGACCAGGCCGGTAAGAGAGTCATAGATACTCCCGGGTGTGTCAGATCTTAGCCGGCATGCCGAAGCACCCATTTCCAGCGGTCGCCACGAGGAGGCGCCTGACACGTGTACCTATGACTGTCACTTATCCTCGCACCCCCGGTTTCGCGGCGGTAGGCACCGCTCCGCCGAAGGTGTTCCGAACAAGAGAGTCATAGTTACTCCCGCCAATATTTAGCTCTATCTTTGTATTCAACATCCCTGCCCTGGCATCTGCCAACAGCCCATTTGCTCTTAAATTATCATATACCCATCTTACCCCGCCCCTTTCACGCTTTTCTCATTTCCATATATAGTTGCCTAAACTCGATCTGGAACCCATCGCCAATTTCCGCTTGTCTGTACTTGTTTACCCTCAACCATTTTCTGCGATACCATTTTTTTTTCACCATTTTCTGCGATACCCTCACTCTTGCCCATTGCTGACTATTGTACCCAATCTCCCTAGCTGCGAACTCTACTTGCAATCCCACTTTCAATCCTAATACTAAGTCTTAGCTTACTCTGTACTTCCCTTTGTATACATTTTGACATTCCCCCTTCCCACTCAAGAAATTTCCTGGCGCAATTAAAGCAGCAACCCAATGCAAATCTTATCACTTTCCTTTGTATTGTTTCTAACATCTTTCCTAACCCCGCGCTGTGAACCAGAGAGGCATTAGCAAAGGTCAATTCTGAAACATGCATGGCATTCCATATATTCCTTGTTACTATATAGTTATTAAACCCCCAGAGGCCCTTACTGCATTTCTTCCTCTCTCAGCCTTCTTCCTCCGTAATATATCTTCTTCCTCTAAATAATCATCCTCTCTAGTCATTGGTAAACCAAGATACTTGTACTGATATCTATAATATTTTTTTTCCTGTACTACAAGCTTCCTTTCCCCCGTAATTCCATTAAATACTAAAATTGCACTCTTTTTTTTATTAAACGCCATGCTTAGTTCCTCCGCTGCTTCCCCACATGCATTCAACATTTGTTAAGCTTCGCTAGTGCCCCGCCCTAACACAACCATATCGTCAGCAAACCGCAGCACGGGTGTCGTGATATAGTATACACCCTTTTTCTCTACCTGCCATCCTAAACTTGTTCTATTAATCCTTCACGCTATTCTCTCTATACATAAAAACAATCACCGAAGATAACGCACAGCCTTGTCTGACCCCCTTAGCGACTATAAACTTTCTCGATTGTTCGGCTGCTATTATTATTCTTACCGTGAAATTTCTGTAAATGTCTTCTAGTAACTTCACCCAGCTTTTCTCCAAGCCCTCCACTAACATAATTTGATACAACTTTGTTCTGTCCTATGTCCTATCAAATGCTTCGTTAGATAATACACGTACTCCTTTACCAACGCCTGGATAATTCCTACCGAAATCCCGTGAAGACCACACGCCATGTTTGGATTCATTTTCTTTACCACGCCTTCGATCTCATCTATTGTGGTTGTACTCTCCGTGCTAGTTCTTGTCCTTCTTACACTGTTCACGCTGTAGTCGTGAAAAATAGTGCTTTTAAAACGGTGTCCATTTTATCTATTGTGTATGTTATATCCTGGACGTTATTTGTCGTTTTTGTTTTTCCTGTCTGACATAGTCCTAAAACTGTTTTGCTCGCTGGGCCTTGGGGGCCCTCAAAATCCTGTTGAATTCCCTCTCGCCTGTATTTTTAATTGCATCTTGTATTAACATCTGAGCTTTATTGTTGGCTTCCTTGTAATTTCGCAAATACTCTTCTGCCCTGTCTGCGTCCCTTCCCATTATTTTTCTACGCTCCTTACTCCATTTTTTCTGTTTCATGATTGTCTTATTTATTTGATCATTCCACCACCCTCGTTCTCCTCCCTTTTGAATTCCCTTCCCTATGTTACAGCAATTATCATATGCGGCTTTAATATTCCTATGCATCTCGTCTACTAGCCTTTCCCCATTTGCCTTCCCCCACTAAGGGCTGTTTTATGTATTTTACTTTCTGCGCCCATTTGTGTTTATTCAGAGATTGCTTTTGTACAACTACGCGCCTCGGCTTTCTCTTCCTTCCGCTCACTTCTACCCAATTATGATCACTTCCAACTTTCTATGTTTTTCTTCATCTATCCTGATTGCCTCTACCCATTTAGCTATTTTTCCTTCGTCAGCACATAATCTACGCATGACTTTTCATCCCCCTTGTGTAAATATATCTTCCTTCCACCTGCATGTCCAAATTTAAAATTTGGGCCTCACTGGACTCTGCCAGTTGTATCAGTAGTCTGTCCGCTCTGTCTTCTCGTCCATCCAGCTGTTCGATATGAGCATTCCAATCTCCCAGATATATTACCCCCCCTTATCCTGATATTCCTCAATTACTTTATGTACTCTTTTAAATAGCTGTTCATACTATTCTTCCGTGTTGCTTGGCGCTCTGTATATCCCCATAACTGCCTATCTGTCCCTTTCAGGTGTATTTCTATAACCACCAGATCCTTCATTTTAGCAATCTCAACCTACTGCACGAAATAGCATCTCTGGTTATTATCCCAACTCCCCCAAACCTGTTTTTCCCATTGTCCGTATTCCGATTGGTACCATACCAATTGTATCCCTTTAACCCCGGCGGCACTTCCATTCCACACAAATGCGTTAAAGTTACTATCATGATATCGACAGACCTAATTTTAGTAACTTATATAGTTCTTCCCACTTTCCTCTTTGCCTCCCTCCTCTCATGTTTAACATGGCAACCCGTTCGAAAGGAACATTGCTCCTACGCTTTCCTTTTGCCCGGCTTTCTCTTTTGGATCTCACGTCAACCTTTATCTCCTCCTCTCTATGCCACTGATGGCCAACCGTCTGATAACCTCCAATGTCCCCTTGATCTCCACTGCTCATATGTGTTTCCCCTCCCTCGGAAAGTAGCTCCCGTTGTCTTGATTCCCCCTGTACCTGTTGTCCCACTCTTCCCTGTATCCATATTGTTCCCTCCTCTCTTTTTTCTCCCTGTACCCGTTGTCCCATCCTGTGTGTCTGTGTCTGTACCCTACCGTCCCCCCCTCGTTAAAATCCCTATACCGCGTGTCTGAAAAATAATAAAGCACCTACCTCCCCGTAGTGCACTCCATCAGATGCAATGGCCCTTGGGCTGTCTTGAATGTATTCAAGAGACAAGTATTCGTAATTTGCTGCCCTGACCAACTGCATTATCTTCCTATTCACTGCCCTGCACGTACCCCGCTAGTCCCGTTCTTCTTTAGCATCCGCCACCATTAAAAGCGAACACACTGTCAACACCACGTTTTGCCGTTTGCAAAATTCTATTAGGTTTTGTGTGCTAATCGTATTCACAGCACTTTCCATAACCCGGGCCTGAAAAACATCTACCAGTCCCCCATGAAACGCCAGTTTATGTTCTATATTATTGTACATTTTAATAGCTTGCTTAGTTGCTGCCACAATATCCCTTACTCCTCGGCCCTTCATAGAAATAAAATACCCCCCCCCCCTGTATCGGTAGCCACCCGATTAACCTTTTCCTCTATTCTGCATACGTTTAAATCTCCGGCAACTACCACCCGTTTTCCCATTGGTCTAATAGCGACCGCCTCCCCTGTTCGATCGGCTGAACTTATCCGAGATATCTGCTCTTGTTGTTGTTGTTGTAGCGGTTGATGTTGCTGCTGCTGTTTCTCGACCGCTAGCATTTTTTCTTCTACCTTTTGCTGGCCCTTCACTAGCCTCCTCCTCTCTCTTCTCCACTCGTATCCGAGCATCCCCTCTGGCAATCTCGTTTCTGTTCCTCTGTTCTTGTCGTCTCCTGCATTATTTCGCCTCCGTCGCACCGCCCTCTTCGTCATGTCTTTCTTCCTCCTCTTCGCCACTGTCGCTTAATTCTAACACTACTGTCTCCTCTTCAACGGCGCGCTTCTCGTCTTCATCCTTTTTTCCCCGGATTAATTTTTCCATTTCTTCAACATTTGCCGCTACCGTTGACGTTGTCTCCTCAACAGCAGCCAACCTTTCTCTCAGTTCATCAACTATTTCATTGCCGTGGCCACTATGCCGTTGTTTTTTTATTTTCGCTCACATTTTGCTTGATAGATGATTCATGACAAGGTAGCAATTTTTGAAGTGACCTTTTGGATCTAACTATAAGCGTTTAGTGATGCGCTTCTGAGTAGTGATAAGCTGTGTAATGTTTAGTATTTGGTAGAGTGCTATTTATTGTTTATAATAACACATCAATGACAATCGTGAGATATATATTATTACCCGTTTTAGGCTTGTTCTATGAACTACCATGTATACTGTCCAGGTAAGAGCTGACTAAACTGCTTTTCTGATTCCCAGGCCTTTTACCATTGTTTACCGTCTTCTCGTACGCCCTACCTTAATAGTATACCGTAATCCCTAGTACCTTACTATTTTAATGATAGATTTTCTGTTCCTTGCCGTTATTTTCTATGGAATGATATATTTTATGTTCGCCCCTGTTGCGTTCGGTATAAAACTGTTGGAGAAATACGTACATAAAGCTAAACCTCAACAATCCCAAGCCATATAATGAAAAGTATGATTATTATGATCTATTAAAGCTCATACAAAACAACAGGTTTTCGGTGAAGGACATTCTCCAATGACTGAAGCTTCTGATTGCACAAGGTATTAACAGCACACCACCATAACAATATCTATAATTTATGACTGAGGAAAGGAATGCGTCACATTCCTAGCCTTAAGAAGTGAACAATGCTTTGCCCCTTGCTCTTGATAGCAGGTAGGTGACTAGACAGTAAACCAGTTAATATGTTGAATGACATTCAGTACATTAATATATGTGTGTGTGTATAGACCCATACATAATATGCATTACGTGAATAGGCAGAAATCATCTTCTTAATATGTTCTCCATGTCATTGCAGAAAATCGGCAAATATCGGGAACAACGTATTTGATCATAACAAGAACTCATTGGCTGCACACGCGAGCAAGTAGGACTAGCAATAACCTTCGCTAATAAACCAGTCGCCTATTTTATACGTATACCTGAGCATATGCTGTAGTAATCTGTACTTTGCTAGAGCCGTTAGCTACTAAATCCGCCTTGATTTTTGTTAATATGAGAGGAATATAGTAATGTAATATTTGAAAACAGGCGTATCCCATAATTTTTCGGTCAGGGAAACGGCATAGCCGAGCCTGAAGGCTGGCAATGTATATAGAAGAATCTTCCACGATACAGCTCTAAACAACGCTTAACCTCCTGTGTATGGGCCAAGAAGCTGTATCGTGCACGAAACCTGTAAAGAAAGTCCATCATGGAAATGATCTCGTTAATCAGGACGCGTTCATAAACACAGCGTGCGATTCTGCTCCACGTAAGAGTTTACCTGTATATCATAAAATCATGGTGGCTGTACGACGAGTCGTGGAATGAGAGGAAAGTAATGTGTACTCAAGGACATTTTTTGTTTAGTACGGTACCACAATGGAAGCAAAATTGTGTTTGTGCTTCATTTGGCTGGTAAGTGTTTAATATAGATTGTCAGGGTTAACGCCCGTCGATATCAATAAGCAAACTGCTTGTGTAATTGTAAACGTGTTGCGTAATTTAAAAAATACGGATAGAGAGGTAACATCGCCACGAGCAAAGTTGACTCCAACTTCAATAAAAAACGTGAAGAAGGTGAGATGTCTATTGCAATGCCGACTCCGACGGAGTTCAAGAGAGCTCTCGGTGCATCTTCAAATATCAGACAGAAGCATTTTACGAATTTTATAAAGTGATCTGGGTAAGCAACCTAAAAATCTTTAACATGTTCATGAACTTACTGTTAAAAAAGAAGAATTAAGATAAAAATAACGCTTTTCAGGCAAAGATGTTTTTTGACGTGATGAATGATGGCGATAAGAATTGCATATGCATGTGGTTAATCCGATGAATGCAGTTAATAAAAATGTGTTTTTTACTTAAGGTGAGACGCGTTGTTTTACCAGCTTTTATGTAATTAGCCAGCAAAATTTAATGTGTTTAGATTCGTAGGCTATATAGGCAGCGCTTTCCAATTTCTGACGCTGAGAGAAAATCCAGATTTTACCGCTCTGCTGCTTAATCACATTACCTGTATATACAATAAAAGCGGGTCTTCTTTTTATTTATACAAGGGCATTCGTACAAAAGACTCGCCAGCCCTGGCCACTGATTCGAGTGGCTGACAGATGGAGAGCCCTCAGCATCGTCATTACGCTATGGTGCCTGAGTTATTTTCGGTTTGGACTAATTAGTGTAAGTTCGGCCATAGTCGCGCCTTTTTATCCGATGGCAAATCACGAAGTAGTATCATCGAGCACGGCCTTTAGCGATGCATATGTTACGTTGACGTTTTCGTCAATCACAGCCGTCACACAAGCCATATTCGTCGCCGTTTTTAGACGTTCTTCATAGGACTCATCGTACAAATCAAAATGTCCAATTCTAAAAATTCTGTACCATCCATACACAATTTCCAGCGATTACAACATAGCAGGTGACAGGCGCATCAACATTTTCCTTCATACATTTAAAGGTGCGAGCCTCGGTAGCCTATGGACATGTCTTTCGGCGACACATTTTGCTCAGCTGAAGAGATGTTCTTCCACATATATGAACCAGGTTTTCAATCTGCCTCGAACGGCGAGGAGACACTTTATACGTTTGCTCGCCGGCTGTGGGCCGGCAGAGGAAACAATCAGCGTCGGGCAGAGGTCACCGATGATCGAATTGCATTAGTTAATATTATATTTATAGCAGCACTGGCAGGGAAAGGTTGCCGAAGCCTCGCTCGAGATTGGACACTGTGACACCTCTATTTCGCGGTGTAGCTGGGATCGCAGTGCCTTTAGGGAGTCGCATGCTCTCGCCGTCACGTATGCACAAAAATACCGTGCACGGCTACCACCACCACAACGTTTGTGCTCTATGTAAGGTTTTCACCATCTATGTGACCAGTGCACATACATACCGACACGCGGTCAATCCACGACTCCACAGCACTTATCGGAACTCGTTAATAGATCTCCGCTGTGATCTATTCACCACTTTAAAAAGTGTGGAGGCTTAACGTACCCCTCACGTAACACGACACTTAGCACACACATCTCGGTCGGAAGCTTGGTCACTCCTATATGAAAGGGCAATGGGCGAGCCGACCCGTCCATTCCCTCTTCCACCCGTAAAAATAAATTTTACCTGAGAAGAACTGAAGACGCCAAGCAGCCTCATGTACGAGCGCATTTTTCCTTAGCAAAAATCGTCAAAAAACAGCATTTTGGCACGTTTGACGAGTTTCTGAGCGCTCTTGCAGACGCTTTGTTGGGCTTATGTGAGTCGTTGTATATCTTGGCAATGGCGTACACAGTATTTTTCGGATTCTTTAAGAACAAAATTATCTCGTTCACGCCTGCTGGCGCGAACCGGGTGTGCTACTGTCCCTCTTCGCTCCAATTACGGGCCTAGAATTTGTGCTTCCGCCATTGTGATTGCGTCAAATGTGATCTAGGGAACAGAGCACAATGGTACCAAACACCAAAAGGGCAAACGTTATTTTGTCGTCTGCTGGTGGCGCGCAAATTTGTCTTGATTTAGCTAGTGTGGACCCGTGTAAATAAATATCAAGTAATAATAAGTCTAATTGAGAAATTAACTCCTGGTGTTTTCCAACATGGAGGACTGTTTAATGGAATCTCTATGAAATGCTAATTTTATGTTTTTTTTTTACGAATACTCTAGATCTTCATTGATTCCCTACTCTAAGAAGTAAGTTTTTAGGCTGACACGTATCCAAGATTTAGCGTCCACGAACTGTTTTTCACATTGCTTCATAGACACCCCCATTCGATCGCACTTATTAGCGTCCGTTGCGAGCGCAGACTGCCACCACGCCACCGTGCTCGATTTCCCTACTCTACTTTCTAAAAGTTTTAGCATAACGTCATAAAGAAGACGCGAATGCCCAACTGTTAGGTCAAGCACGTAACTTATTCTGTCGAAGTACAAGTGCACGATCTGTATACGGCTTAACCAGCACCAACGTGTGCCCTTCGCAAATTTTGTATGAACCCACCGAACCTACGGCTATACATAGCAATTTAGCAGCACGACGGTCGTGTAGTGATTAAACGCTTCTTCTTCCAAGGTTTTGGAGCAATGGAAATTAAGACCATTAGGTGCAGTTTGCGGAGCCCATGCACCAGCGACCAATAGCATCGCCAAGTGGATTCCCTCATTTTATAGGGGCAATATAAGTATCGAGGATCGAGTCCAAACAAAATTGTTGTAGCAGACCGTTGAGTGAAGCTGCACGAAACAGCGGGGGCAGTTGGCATTAGCCGTGGGCCAGTGCATCAGATCTAGCACCAAGATGTATGCATGAAAAGATAAAGCGAAATTGCTACCGCACGAGCTAACTATGCAAAAACAATAGACATGCCTGCCAGTTTTGGAAAATAGTTTGGGTTGAAACTTTTGAGACGAAATCCGCAAGAATTTTTTGAGCTGATTTGCACCCGTGGACGAAACCTGGACCCACTACTTTATTTTAATACGTGAAGATGCCACCCCGAAGAGAACCCTATGCAGCGAATGGCCTCTCATCAGGGCGAAAAAGCTTATCTTGAGCGGCAAGGTTTTGTAAAAGTAAGGATGCCGAATATGTGATTTGTGATATAAATTCTAGTGAGGATCGTTAGACTAGGTGTATTGAGCTTTGAGGGCACACTGAATAATAAATGCTGGTAGTCTTAGTCCGACTATTGCGTATATTTCATAGTACAAACCTAATGATCCATTCACTAGTTGCAATATTTTTTGGATCTTTCCACGTTGTCGTCTCTATCTTACTCTGCTTGTTATCCATAAATATGTTATGTTAAATCTACACAACAGGATTTCTACGAGCTAATGTAAAATACATTCTAAGGTAAACTCCGTTGTAGAGCTCAACCCATATATATCCTAGCCACGAACGAAGGATAATTACATCGCCGATGTAGAGAACACGTATGTTAAACTCGGGTCGTTAAAATAACCCCATCTTTGAGACTCAGACGTATTCGCCATCTCCCATTGCGCAATGATCCTTGCCCATCAATAGGATCACTGTATTGAAGTCTCCTTACACCTGCCACTTATGCACACACGCACACACTCTAATCGTAACAGTTTGAAAAGCATTGTCAAGTGTAACAACTCAGCTGGTGCGACGAACTGGTTCAAATAAAAGCGAACATTTGAAAAACAACGACTATTCTTGTCCAGAAAAAAAAACGTACTCCTTTATATTGTCTATAATCTATTGCTAGACAAAAACGTCGCTGAAAGAACTCCTAGGCTCTTAAGGCGCTCTCTCTAAATAATCCTAAGAGACTTGCCAATTTTTAGCTCGCATGCGTATAAAGGCGCGTCGCTTGATGACACGAGTACACTTCCAAAGGGAGAAGATCTGCACGTAAGGCTGTCTTGTTGTTGTTGTTGTTATTGTTGTTTCAGCCGGCTAGCTAGGGTGGAACGAAATCGAAACGTCAAGTTGCCGAAATCTGCTGCGTTGCACGTAAATGACTAAACATTGTGCGCATCAACTGCAACTAACTTGTTCTGCCAATGGCAGTAACGGTCGGCAATCGCTTTCTCTCTGAGGGGCGCACAGAAGGCCGACTGACACTGTGAAAACGATATCGAAGCTTGCTCGTTGAGACTAGCAAGAAAGAAAACGAAGGCAACGTCAGAAGGAAGATCCATGTAGTTTTCTCCGTTTCCTTTCCCTGAGCCGTACAGTTGTTTTTTTCAGAAGCAGAACCGTTCAGTGCAAACAATGCACAATTCAGAAGCAGAACCGTGAAATGCAAACAATGCCCAATTACAGGCCGCAGTAATCGCGCCGTGACCGCCGTGACCGCCGCGGCGGCATCTATCATTATGCCGTGTGCAATTGCTAGCCAGAAATTTTACCAAAGTCTAGCTAATTCCACAATAGGGTAGACATTTCGCCAGTCAGGGTGTATATATAGAGATGTGTATATACATATATATATATATATATATATATATATATATACATACATATATATAGCGCGGCTTCGCGCCCAAATTGAAAGGGCCCTTGCTTCACAAAAAGTGCAAAGCACTCCTCCATAAAATTGATATTTCCCGGCGTCAGATGATTCCGCAGCATATCGAGGCCGTGCACCATCCTTTGGAAAAGCCTAAATGATCAAGAACGGAATCGTATATGTGTAGTGGAATCGTGTAAGAGTCGTGTAATGTAAAGCTGCGGTGAACTGAACCACTTCATCCACATTATGTGCAATAGAGACAGCTCCCACGTTCCTGATGCGCTCGCGCCCGTTCAGGTGTCCTTTAAGTGCGTCTGCTGAATTTGTTCCAGTAGAGAATCGCTTTACGACGCACACGCAAAGCAGCATATCTGAACAACATAGTCAAATCTATGAGATCTACATATCTGATCTACATCACACGCTACTTCACGTGCTAGTACACTTTTATGTATGCACTCCAAAGCCGTGGCCCGTTTTGAGTTCGTGAACGGGTTGTTTGGCCAACTGGATGCATGCAAATTCAAACTGTACACGCCGATTAGGCGACTAGTAACGTTCTCCTAGAAGGAGGACGCATACTGGAAACAATACATTACCATGATAAATTCTAGCACACGCTCATGTTGTGTGATAATAAAGGTGATTTTATGTTATGCTATACAATGATCTCGTAGTCTAAGATATGGGAAGAAGTTTACAAGCTTTAGCGGATAGCTGCCGCAATATATTCCTTTGGCAGCAACGAAACGTTCTTCATGCCTAAACTTCATACCTTTTGTTTTCCTACCATTTATTTCAAGTCCATTTGACCTCATTAATCTCATTGAATATTCGTACATCACAATAGAACTTCTGAGCCCTCGAGTAGTAGTACCTCCTTGTAGACATTTATACCCCACCATGTGGCGACAGGCTAGCAACGATAATGATGTGAAATGTAACGTGCTTACGCGAGTGGTACAAACATGGCTAAGTGTGGTCTGGATGCGGTTACACCTGACAGAAGTGTGCAAATTCTAACGATTCTAACGCGGCCACCATTTTCAACGCCGTTTACCCAGCCAGTCTGTTTTGTTGCACCAGCTATTGCATGTACGAGTATATACTGCGGTGGCTTGTTCAGGAGCTCAGACCCGAATAGTGATGCATTTGTGTGCATACATTGTAAAAGCAGAATTAAAAAGAAGCGACGGAAACAAATATATTTTAGCTTGTGAGTGAGCAGCTGATAATCGTAATAACGTTTGTGTTAACGTCGGAACAAGAAACATTCTGTGTTTTCAAATCCATCATTGAGGATCTGAAGAAAGTGATTTTACAATGGTCAACGATTATGACGAACAGTTCAGAGTTACGTATACCCAATTGGATATTATCTCCGCACACAATGAATCTAACGCCGCCGGCCTCTCCCCCTGCCCTCAAACCGAGATGGCACCAAATATGACGGCAACTATGGCCAGTGCAACAGCAACAACGCAAACAGGCGACCAGCATCAAGCGTGCCAAACATTGGTTTACTGGTTGCTGCGGCGGTGGACAGTGCGGCAGCAGCGGTAGCTTCAACATCAGACACCAAAACCAACGGGTTGCCGGCGGCCGCGTCTCCCGCGCTGATCAACAGTACTACAACAGCAGTATTATCCACAAACAACAGAATCCCAACTGTTGTACGCAATGTCACCGCTTGCACACAAGCAAACATCTTCGTGCAGGCAGACATCCGATGGCACTGCAGTCGACTCTCAGCCTGTCTGAAAGTCATCCTTCCCCTTGCCACCCGTCAAGTCCGTTCTTCTGGCCAGTGACTCTAACATTTCCCGTTTAGCGACGAACGATGCTTGACATGGTGGGTGGTAACGTGCGCCGTCATATACATATATCGGGGCAAGGCG
The DNA here is from genome assembly GCA_003439945.1 of Dermanyssus gallinae. Classification (NCBI taxonomy): domain Eukaryota; kingdom Metazoa; phylum Arthropoda; class Arachnida; order Mesostigmata; family Dermanyssidae; genus Dermanyssus; species Dermanyssus gallinae. Next base: position 42,113 of record QVRM01003672.1, on the reverse strand, counting down.
GCGTCTTGTTATGCAAGGTGATTGCAAACGTGCGCCGCCATATTGCTATACATAACACACAGCGGACGGACCAGCTCGTCATGCTGCATGCCGGGCTAAGCGATATCTTAAAGAGCCCAGCCAGAGTTGATATTGTCGAGGTGTGAAGGCAGTTGGAACATCAGCTGGCTGATCTGGTGACGCTCTGCGAAGCCAACAGCGTCAAGCTGATCGTCTGTTCCATTTCCGTAGTAACAAACGACTCAGGTATTGACCGACACGCGGATTGCGAGGTTGTTAACGGTAAAACGTCGGCTAAATTAAAGATTCGGCCGTGTTGTATCGCGACTTCTCATGTATTCAGCGCTGTGCCCGGTCTATGAACACCGATAGTGTTCATTCTAACCGCCGTGGCGCAAAGCAGGCCATACGACGTGCCGCCCGTGAAGCTACCAGTTCTCTGGGAGTGAAAGTCAATATTGGGAGACTTAGTAGGATCAGGCAACTCGGCGTCAGCTAGCTGATCATTCCTCCCGGGCACTTTCCTTACCTGTGACCGGCGCTAGCAGATACAACTTCAACGATCAATTAGGAATCATTCCTTTTCAATTCCGTCATCCACTCCTTCGTCGAACTCCGGTTCTCCCTGCAATCTAGCCCATCCGACTCCACATCCCGCCTCCACTTTTGCCACCAGTACCTCTACTCATGCCTTCATCTTAATGTACGCTCGATGGCTAAAGATGATCGAACACAATTGTTCAGTTCATACACCGCCTTAAATTATATTAATATAGTGTATATTACCAAACTTGGTTAGGTGTAGGTAGTAAACATGTAACCGATAGAGAGCTGTCGTATGATAATAGGTACTTAGTATTCCGGTGTGACCGTGGCTCCCGGGGAGGGGGACGTTTGTAAATTAATTAAAGACACGATGAACGTTTGTGAATTTGAACTAGAGAGTGGCATTGAGGCTGACGCTTTGGACGCATCCTCTAAATATAGTTCCATCAGGGTTGTCTGTTGTCATGCGACAAACGCTGGCACCCCCGCTCAACGCAAGAAACGCATAAAAACAACACGTGGCTCATTGGACTTCACTTGTGGCACAACCAGTCCAATTTTAGTTTCTGGAAAGTTTAGCCTTCCAAAATACACTGGAAGAATATTACACTTTTAGATTCACAAATTAAGGAGTATACCTATGTCAACGCTAGCATCACCAACGGCTTACACCAACAAATAGACGAGGTCACTTGCCCTAGACGGTATTGCCATGGTACCAAAGCGACGCAGATCGATTCCAGTGATGAAATAGATGACACATTCGCAACTATAGGTTATACTAAGAATCACTTTGCTAGTCAATGTAATACCAATAATATATATATTCAGTTCAATAATTTATTCTGATAGTCACACCAATAATAATAGTAAAACGTTTAGTAATTACAGTTATGCAACTCGTCATAACAATAGCAATTGTAACTTTAGTAGTGTAACCGAATTGGCTACCAGTTCTATTATTAGTTGAATTGTCACTATTGAAGGAATTTTAGGTATTTCAGGCGATGACGACGACAATATTGGCTCCATAGAAATTTAGTTTTAACCTCAGACCATCCAGCATACGTATATACGAGCTTTTCAGTCGCCAATATCATCCGATTCGTAACAAATCTAGAACGGCTAATTGATAAAAGGTCAAATTTGCAGTACGAAAAGAAGTTGCGGAAGGCAACTAGACTTTGTATGATGAAGGAAGCTAGTCTTGATTTTAAAAACACAGAGTCTTTTTTAAGTAATGTAAATAAACGTTTAAAGAGAAGAGAGAACATTGAGGTTTCAATTATAGATCAAACAATCCTAGTAGACAACGCTTCTAAGGCAAATGCATTTAAGAACTTCTTCTGGTCGGTTTATGTTGCCCAAGGGCATTCAGTTGCCGAAGCTGTTTCCAGGAACGTGGTCTCGAAGGGTGGCTGTTCATATTTAGAAATACCAGAATATCATTTTCTGACCAAAATCAAGCAACTACCCACGACGTGCAGCTTTACTCCTGATTTAACGAAAAAGAGGCTACATTCTATAAAAAAATGTAGCGTCTGAGATAACTGATACATTTTTTATATTCAGTAGGTTTTTTGAGGATGGCATTGTGCGAAAAAAAATCGGCAGTCAGTCGTAACTGATGTACAAAAGAAGAGCCCAAATTCAAATGCAGATAATTATTGGCCTGAAGCGCAATCACCAATCGCATGTATCATCTTTGAAAACTGCCAGTGAACACATAATTTTCTTCAATTTAATTCTGGATGATGATGGCCGTTGGATGAGAACCAACATGGTTTTACCAAAGGCAAGTCCACGGCAACTCAACTCGTCGAAATGACTCAAAAGTGGGTCGTTATAGTAAACAAAAGGCTGGGTTCTGATTGTATATATTTCGATTGCTCAAAGGCTTTTAATAGAGTAAACCATGATACTCGCTCTATACTAGATTGCTTGTTATCTTACCTGTAGAGAGTTCTGTGTTCGCGTTAACAATAGCTTTAGTGAGTGCGTGCCCTGGTGGCGTTCCTCACAGAGTAAGATTTGGCCCACTTTTGTTCTGCATATTTAGTTTAGATCTTAAAAACGTTATCCCCGAATCGATAACAATGTTGATGGTCTGAAACTATACGGACCTTCCAACACCGCTAACAAAAGACAAGTACTACAGAGTACGATTGAGCCGTTTTCTAAATGGTGTGTGAATAACAAAAACAAAGCACTTTTATAGCACTCGTAATACACAAGTCATCCGATCAACTAATCTTATATCGAATACGATATTTTGTTGTTTCATGATAAAAGATTACAATTTTTACATGCAGCTTAAGAATATATTTTTTTGTGGAAGAGGTATTAAATGCAGTTGCGATCTATCGCTACGAGTCTCTATCTCAAGCAGTGTGGGACTCGACCCAAACGGTTGGATGTTACTCCGTTGAGACCCATACCCACTAAACGCACCTCCCCCCTTAAGTTTCACTTTCTCATAGCCCAGATCTTTATAAAACAGTACTATGGACTATCAGGAAAAGTGGCGAGCGTCCTTTCAGATTAGTTGGCTGGGTCGCCGAAAGGCTCCTGCACTTGCCTAACACTTGCAAGCCCGTTTTCTTTGAGCTGCACTTCAATACAGTTGCTCTAGGGTTGAAGCAGTGGCTGTAATTCTTTGCATTTTCCGAGTTTCTCCTGGAGGACTTCTTTTGCCTTAGCTGCTTCTGGTTTCCAGGCTTGTTTACTGGAGACGATGTATTCTGTAAACTCTATTAGGCTGGCACGAGGTGGATCGCTGACCTCGTGGTTTAGGTCTCCCTCCCTGGTCAATTTCTTCTAGACGAGCCTGCTTGCCTTTAACCACGCAGCCCTCCAGGTTGAGCACTGTAGCAGTGTATGACTCTAAGTGTTCTCACGTGCCTCGTGGCAGAACACGCATGTCGCCGACGGAGCCTTTCCAATTCGGAACAAGTACGAGTTGAAGTTCTCATGTTCTGTGAGGTTCTGGGGAAGGTAATAGGTGAGGTCGCCCCCTGGCCGCTCTATCCATGCCGTAATATCTGGTAGCAATACGTGCAGGTATCCTCTAGGACTCCCCGGGAAAGGCGTCCCACTCCGCCTGCCATGTCTCAATTGTGACGTTCCAGCATTCGTGCTGACTCTGCTGTACCTTTGGGTTAACCTCAGGGCTGCTACCCTCTGGGTCCTTCGTAGCATTTGCTTTGCTTTCTTTGTCTTGAGAGCCACCCCTTACCCAAACTGACGCTCTGAATAATGATATTGATTCTGAAACCGTCATTAGCAGTGCCCTTGTGCGGGCGTGGAAGCCATGGATTTTCGTTAGCATCTTGGCTATAACACACACCCACCCTGGCTGCTTTTGTCGCTGCCCTTTTATTTGGCTGAGGCCATTCATCGTTGCACCTAGTGTGACTCCAATGAAGCGGGTTTTCTTTACCATTTTAATGTTCTGGTCGTCGAACTGTAAAGTAAGCGGACGGATCTTATTCCTCTCTATGAGAAGTAAATGTTTTAAACTGTTTTAAAAAATTAAAGCAAAAACAATAATGAGCCAGAAACTATTATTTTGCCGGAATGTTTAAAAATCTGGTCGGGGGTACATATTATTAGGGGTCGTTTGATAGAGCTGCCGTTATAGGTCCACTCAATTTTTTGTCGGCAAGCAGATATGTGTATATATATATATATAACAAAACCTCGTAGGCATATTTGGGAATGGGCTCATAACAGGCTACAATAGCAGGGAAAATACGCCAAAACTTACGTGAAAAGAACGTCTCACAGATACGCGTACTCCCAGTTAAACGTCAATCGCAAACGGTAGCCCTACAATTATCAGTATAAAGTGTATGCAGGACTTAACAACTAGTATTAGAAAACTTGACTGGTATTTGTTGTAATGACTACTTGCATACGTGGTGTTCTTCTCGTGCATTGGTTGACCTGAAACGACTAAGCCGACGTTCAATAGCCATTGTCGACCGTTAACGAAAGCAGGGCCGCAATTTCACCGCAATACCGTCAGTAGCATTGCAGCAGTTACACATTGTAGTTAACAAGTTAGCTCAGTATTTGTGAGTGCAGTTCCTTGACGAGCGACACCATGTCAATGTGTTGTCACCATCGTCTTGCCAATACGATTGTTATTTCGTGTAATGAATAAGTTGGTCATGACACATATGTGACGGAAATCAGCAATCTCCATTTTGCAGCGTCGTTGATGGTAGCCTGATCTTTGCAGAAACGCCCCTTGTCTCTCAAAAAAAGGTGGTCGCACTGGATTACTCGCGTAGGCCTCAGTAAACTGACTGAACTCCTCTGGCTCTTGTCCGTCTGTGTCGGTTCCGTACCACCATTGACACGCGGCGTATGAGCTCGCCGACCGGTTCAATGTATGTTTAAATGCAGTCTGTCTGCTCAAGCAGCCATTCTTATCCGCCGACCGGGAGCAGCTTTCGCAACTGTTGCTGCTACTGGCACCACTGCCGCCACAGCTGTGTGCGTTATTTCCCACGTGGCTTATGTTCCTCCACTCGGCGCGTGGGTGTGTGAGTAGTGCATGTGTGTTGCAAGAGTTCGTTTCCTATCATTCGCTTCCTGCAAACACTCTCCAATAAACACTATCAACGGGTTTATTATTTGCCTTTGCCAGACAAGCTTTGCCATAGTTGTCGGTTCTCCACTTCGGTTTGCTAAATAAACTCCGGCCTGCTCCTTCATATTCTCTTAGTCTCATGCTCCCATATGCCGTCCTGGCCGAGCATTGTCTTCTAAGACGATTGGTTTCCTCCGTAGCGGCGTTTATAGCGCGCATTCCAACCTCCGATTTGATGGAAGGCGTACAGTCAGCACTTGAAATTCCGCTTGCTTAGAAACAAAACTATTGAATACACAAAAATGTTATCTACTGAGTCAACACTAAGTACAAACATTCAGCTTATTCACATGACATTGATGTTCCATTGCTGGTGGAAAAAGATACGCGCAACGATGTGTGAGTTTGTAGATCATGAAACGGCAAGGTCACTTGCAAGAGATAAGTTTGTGGTGACGCACTTTGACATACGCGATCATGATATCAATCTAGAGAACGCGAAAACGCGCAATTTATTTTACACACGCCTACTAGCCCCCTAAACGTTAGCTATGTAAGCAAGCAAACTATTCCGTACAGCTAGAAGCCAGCTCGCACGTAGATGCATTTGAAGCGAGGGAATCGGATGGCTGGGGGTAAACAGAGCGAGGGACAAAATTAGCCTGAAAAGAGGGGACAAACCGTTGAAAAGACGCAAGTTCGTTTTGCAAAAAAAAACCCAACGAAGGCGACAATATATCCCGCGAGGTATGCACTAAATGCCGCAAGTTCGTCATGTGACGCCCGACGCGAACAAGTTGCGCGCAAACTTTGCACGCCACCACTTTGCCGCTTCCGCACGGTGGAACCAAATTCGCTCGCGGTACGAAGCTACTATTTTGCGTCGCGGAACGACTAGCTTTTACCAGCATCTGGCTTTGGAAGTTGCTTTTTGAACAGGTCTCTGCTACGCTGTCGGCACATACCGCGACACACTAAAGCCTCACGGCGCTCACAAAAGTGTCGGCACTGGTACGACCTGTAAGCGAGGCAGATCGTACGCTTCTTCTCCGTCGTCGTTCCCTCCTTACCCCTCGGAACCCCTTATCCCTCGGGGCCGCCTTGTCCTTCGGGACCCCTTATTCCTCGGGACCCCTTATCCCTCGGGGCCGCCTTATCCCTTGAAATAACGGGAATAGGGGGTAACGGAGGACGAGCAACCACTCGTTCTATTCCTACTGCCACTACTACGTCTACTTGAAGCACCATCATCACAGCGGCTGTCACGATGGCACGCCAAGCGGCGGAGGCGGCGACAGCCCGTCGGATTCGGTTGGTCGAACGGTTAGTCCTACGTGCGTATACGTCGTCATTTACCACCCAAACCGACGTGTGCGAGAAAGACAGACAGATGTTTTAGAGGAACGCCAGGGCGGTTGATATGCATGCACCTATGTCTCATGCCTTTTCCTCACTCTCTCTCTCTCGCTTCCTTCCTGCGTCACTCTTGAAGGGCCCGTCAGCTCAGCAGCAGCATTGCGCTCGAGATTGCGGGTTGCATTTTATCCATCCAGCTAGTATATACACAGCGGGATGCACATAGCGCTATCAACATTACTAGCAGTACCAGCGTTATCATTATCATCATCATCATCATTGCCATCACCAACAATATCATCATCGTCATACAGTCGGCATCATACGTCATACGCTCCCCTATCTTGTCTTGGTTGTGGTGGTGGTGGTATGCGAAATTCCAGTCACATTGCGGGATAGTCTAGCGGTGCGGCGAGTAACGGAGTGGGTCGGCTTATCAAAGAGAGTTCACGAGTCAGAAAGAGCCAAAGAGAGAGAGATGTCAACGAAACCCCCAATGAGTTTCTTGTTCTTGATCTATCCCGTATCCTTTCCCGTGTGAAGGAGAACATGCAGGATAGATCCGCCCAACTCCCGTTAAAGGGTAAGCGCCCTTGCGGCTGGAAAGGAAATGACGACATACTATAGAACAGCGCTGGCTGATTTTACTCACTGGCTGCCGACAACTTATTGCGCCGCCTCAACCTGTGTATCCAAGGGCCTTGAAGGACAAACCGCGACTTTGAGACGATGCAACGTCAACGCTACAGAGGTTACATAAGAAGCCAGCGACGTCGTGTCACATGCATATGTCCTTGTATCTGTGCATCTATATATTCTAGGATTCAAACGAATTGCATAGTGGCGCGACTAAGCGAGATATATTGTAGGATTCAAACGAATTGAATAGTGACGCGACTAAGCGAAATATATTGCAGGATTCAAACGCATTGAATAGCGGCGCCCGTGCGATGGCTGAGCGATACGGAACAGGATACGGGTAGACGAAAAGAGTAACACTCGGTAAACACAGCAAACAATAGAGAACCATGTCATTTGTGATCGAAGCAGTGGTTGTGCATTTACCTCGTAACTTTACGGGCGACCTATTCTGCCTGCTATGGTAGGGCGGCATTTGAAGTGAACCTACAGGGTCAATGACAAGAGCGGCGGAAAGGCGAGCAACGATGGTGGTTGTATCGGAAATGCACCCACAAACTTCATTCACGCTAGCCTGTGAATGCCTCCGTAGCATTGGAAAATTTGCTGAAAGCATTTGAGACCTACGTGTGCGCAATTCCGAGTTGCGTGTCGCAGAACAGCGGGGACCTGGGAACCCTACGGCATATGCCAGGCCCGGCTGCTGCCACAGAAGAACTTCCTCACTCACCGCAGAAAAGCTATCGAGTTATCGGCCAGGATCGAGCAACGCCGGGCGAAGGCAGGCTAAGCGCAACACAAAGTACAAAAAAAAACAAAGTGAGACACGGAGATTCGAGCTAGAACATATTTGTATGCCAGCCTAAGAGTAATGACGCTGAAAGGTATGTGGGCTGGCGAGATCTGAGCGGCGGGCTGAGATGATTTCGATTCGCACAGAAGAGAAATTTGGCAAACAATTGCACATCAAATCAGACAATGCCGACGATGAGCGGCGACACTAAACTTATGGTTATGTATGCGTTCTCCTCAGTTAACCTTAATTTACGAAAAACATAATATAAACAATAAATTCCAGTTTTAGGCAAGTTTTAGGCACCGACTCGAAATAGAGGGAAAATCTCTCGAGTGCTAGGCATTTGTCGTAGAGACGATAGCAGTCCGTTCTATGACCGATGCACTAGCCAGGACATAAAAACATCGATTGGGAGGGTGCATCATGTGCTTTCATTTGGGCGGTGAAATTCGAGGAAATGCTTGCTAACGTTATGGGAAAGGGTACTGGTACGGAGGTAAGCTGGTAGGTGAAGGCAGTGTCAGATTTTGTTCCACTTTCTCATCTTTAAGACCTACCGATCACTGAGTTACTGATACGGATATCTGTGTGTCGCTTACAGGCAAACAAGTCGCAGAGCAATTCAGTATAACGTAATGCGCGACTACAACACAGTATAAACGAAACGATGGTACAAAATGCGGTGGATAATAGGCAGCAGATGCCGAAGGAATATGCCAATTGGCACCCAGCATGAGAGGGCCAACCAAAGAGGGTGCAAAAGTCGAGATACAGTCCACCGAAGAGGGTGACAACGAAAAAGGTGGCGATGTATCTAGTGTGCAAGATAGGCCAGAGTAGGCGATAAGCTCGAAGGATCGTGGTAGTTGGCAGATACGCAAAGAGAAAGGCAGGCGGACAAGCGCGGCGTATAAACTATATTGGGAAGCCAGTAGACCAAGGACAACGTTATTCGATTGTCTCAGTTGAGAGCAAATCGAGTATGCTCAGCGGCGCTGCACTGCAAACACCGCGGCGGTAACGTTGTAGGTTTTAAGAAGAGACGAGGGGAGAGCGTCGAACTGATTGAATCATGCCGCCCTATCAATAGAGGATCGCCGCGAACAAGTGTAAAGTATATATATATATATACATATATATAGGCCGTGCAGTTTTGCTTTTTTTGCAAAGAGGCGGCGACATATATACGCATATGTTAAAAAATAAAAGCCGGTGTATTTATTCTTTACGACCGGTCTCTAAACTTAAACATATCCTGGCTTTTTATTAATACATATCTAAAAATAAGTATCTAAAGCCGAATAGAATTTTCGGCCTGTCAGTGAGTCAGGTAATAATCAGGTTACTCTAAGGATCTCATTCCAAAAACTGAGTATCCAACTAAAAGGCTTATACGTGTGTGTTTGACTACGTCTCTCAGGGCTCCTCACCATGAGAAGGATTTTAACGGACATCCTTTGAGACGTTTAATAGCGAAGGATACGCTTTGTGTATGCAGCGAAATCTCGGATCAAAACATGGCGACCTAAGCCACTTGGCTAAATATTGCAACATAACTTGTTTTTAATTACTAATGTACGACTCGTCTAGTTGGGTTGCCAACAAGCAGTGTCGCAGACAAAACACGAAAAACATATAGGGTAAATTTATAACATGACGGGACGGATATTGTATACTGCCTAATTTATACATATTGAGTACCTAAACCTGCTGTACCTAAGCTGTTGGAAATTGTGCTTTTATACTAAGTTTTCGTTGGCATACTCGTACGTCTTATTTTGTTTCTGGAATTCTCTTTTAGGTATATCTCTAAATATTAAGTAATTATGAATCTAAGTTGCAACCAAAATCCTACAATCACGACCACTGAGCCCGCCGATGCTTTGCCGTTACCACCTTGCCGCGTTCTATTGCTTCTGCCACGTAAGACTCCTGATTTATAAAGCCGTTGTATATAATTCTTTCGTAGTTCTGTAATCGTTTCTGGATAAGGACGTTTTTGTACTAGGCCTTTCCATGCGCTAACGCGTACAAAGTGCCAGACAGCAAAATGAGGGTGGTTAGCTTTGCCTTCTAGGGGATCTCCTTCTCTTTACAGACTGCTTCAGCATGGTCTGACAGATCTTAATGCCCACGTTATAAAGAGGTTTTTTTGGAATGCTTCCACTACCTCGACATCACTTACTAATTCTAATGCGTCGTTTCTATTCTTTACAGACAATCTAGAAGCATTACTTAACAATGCCGCTAAGTGTCTAACCCCTCCTCATCGTGCATTATAGCCTGATTAGTATTTGGCTTCCTTGGCAGAAGTAGTCCTGGTCGTGGTTTACTCGTTCATAGCATCTGGGGCAAGCGCTTTCCTCATAGAGTCGTCTTTTTCTTCTTTTATTATCCTGGAGATTATCTTTTGTTCTGTTGATTGCTGAAGTCCTGTCAGGCTTAGGAAAACGTGACTGCAATTGCGATATTTCGGGTTTCGGCATTCCAAGATAAACCGCGGCCGTTAGGGTCGTAGGCAGTCTACGTTGTCAATCTGGCGGAATAGATAAAGAGCTTGCAGGAAAGTGTGCGGATTTGTCGAGTCGTGAGCGTGGTGGCATATTTGCCATTGTCTTTCGCCTCTGAACCTGCAGTGTTTAAAGTGAGCTGATATCTGCTCTGTAACCAGTGTTTTGACTAACTGCCTTGGGTCGACGGAGATTGAAATGATACCATAATGTATCTTATTACACTTGCTGAACCTTACAAGCTGGTGTAGTCTAATGTCTGCTTCACATTTAATGCTGGCCTTGCCGCATAAAAAATATCATAAAGCGACATTAACCAGGATAATAAAATATAATGTGTCAGTGCTCAAACAAAGGGCTCTGGAAAGTTTCCTGCATACAGTCAATTAATAGACTAGACGGCTCAGCTAAAGACCGGCAGAGCGTGTCTAGGGCTGAAACGATTAGTTGAGGGCGATGTATGCGCAACCGCTAGAGCCATGCTTTCATCGGATACATTTGCACCACGTAACTCCTGCATAGGGCGTGCATAAAAAAAATAAACACCCGCCACCACCGGCCGTCTGTCAGGTTGGATGGACTGCGACCACGTCATCTGCGCGATATGTTAGATCAAACCGTTCCTTCGTCAGAATGCCTGGTAAAAGAAACGGTTTGATCCAACATATCGCGCAGATGACGTGGTCGCAGTCCATTCAGTCCGGCTCCGCTTACGAATGAGCGAATTGCCTCTAAGACTGCAACCACGTAATCTGCGCGATATGTTGGATCAAACCATTCCTTCGTCAGAATGCCTGTTAAATGATCTGAGCATATTCCTCAGCAGAGTGACAAACGGCACTTTACCTAGGTTTTGTCTACCAGTATTTTATAGTAAATTTTACAGTCAGTCTACAAGTAATGGGCCTAATAATTTAATATAAGGCCCATAGCTTGTGGACTGACTTTGTGTCGACTGGACTACTGCAAAGATAGCAATGATAGAAAAAAGAAGGCAATTTTGACAGCAATCCTGCCACATCAGCTTAGAGTGGTGTAAAACACGGCGCAAAAGCACTGGTACATGCTACACGCGCTCTCTTGGAGACTGAGGGCCAAGTAAGGGTTATGGTTAAACTTGATTTCTGTAATACATTTAATACGTTAAGAAGGGACAGGATACTAGATGCAGTGACGAAGAAAAGTCCAGGGCTTTTGCCTATGGTCTGGCAAAGTTACAGTGATCCCTTACTCTTAACGTGGTGCCGGTCCTGTGAATTGAAGAAAGAGGAAGCAGTTCTGGAGGTCACAGATATACTCTCTGGTATCACGTGTGCAGAGCTTTCATACACACTCTATGAAGAAAAAAAAAGACCTCGCTAAAATTCGCCCCCGACTAACAAGCATGCATCCTGTGCATTTGAAGATATAGCCTGGGGTCATCAATATCCGGGCCTTTTAGAAGAACACCCCAGACAATATAACCTAGATGAGCTTGAAAGCAAAACGGAGCAGAGATATCTTAGAGAGTTTTTTTCCGGAAAAACCGCACCGTGTTCTTAGCGGGACAAGATAACTTAGAGTAGAGAAAGTAGAAGTTGGCTTAAAGCCTTACCCTTGCCTCAGCTCGGCATCATGGTGGATCCCAACTCCTTTCGCATGATGTCAGCACTTAGAATTGGCGCTCCTGTCTGCGAGCCGTTTTAGTACAAACTGTGTAGAGAAATAGTAGATTCTACTGGCAAAGCATGACCTGACTGGGTTACCATTGCATTATGGTCACATGGAAAGTCCTTAGCTTGGGATGCAACGGTTTCGTGCACAACCGCGGCTTTCTATTTACATCACAGCTTAGTTGAGCCGGGATGGGTAGCAAAGCACGCGGACGCCAGGAGACGGAATAAATACGCTGGACTAGAAACAAGATATATTTGTGTGCCTATTGCCATGGAAACACTAGAACCAATTAGCAAGAGAACCGAAGTATTTCTTAAATATCTAAGTAAGCGAATTCAGGAGGTCACGAGCGCCCTAAAGAGGGTCAATTTTTAGTTAAGCGTTGTATTTGGCCATCTGCAGAGGAAACGCGGCATCTAATTTAGGCGCCATCGAGTAAAGTTATTCTTTAAACAAATAGCGATAACACGTTCAAACATCACAACTGATACGTTGTTTAACATCCAATAAACCAGTTTATTAGTCTGGGCTGGATTTACGGTGGTACATGAGTCAATCGGATTTAACAACTCGTGCGTTTGCGGTCGCGCGTCCCCTTTACGGATTGAGAACGGCAGCAGCCCTTTCACAGCAAAAAAAACAGTGCTAAACAACCGAGAGAAGCAACGCTGCGACTATTGTAGATCACGATTACAATTGTATTTGTTGATACTTTTTGTTGACTTGTGGTTGGTTTATTATGTAGTTGTGTTTTTGTGTTATTTTTTTTATATTGATATACGGCTAATAGATTGGATACTACTAAGTTAGATGAAGGAGTAAATAAATAATTCTTTCCTTTGCGGAAAAATGTCGGCAAATAAGCGAACAATACGTAATACTGTGCGAGTTCCAAAAATGTGTCAATACAGCAAAAAGCCATCGAAAAATCGCAGCAATTTATTAAAAAGATCCTTTTGGGGAAAGCAAGCAGACCAACCAAAGACAAGTTGAAACTGTGTTAAGGTGCTTAGCATACAAGCTGGTAAGGCAAGGCGCTGAGGGCATTTGTAGAGACTTGACAACACATTAGAACACATGCACACGTGCATTTCGCCAGTCCACACCACAATAATATCCAGATTCGAGATATTAGTTATATTCAATAAAACATGGGTATTTTACGGCAACACAAGATCAAGGCTTTTTTGGGCGCCGTGGGGAGACTCTACAATCAAGTTGTTACCAAAAGAGACACATTGGTTTATCGGCATATTAAGCTGGCGTCTTTTTTCTGCACGCCTTTTCCTACACCTAGATCTCTTCCCCAGCCTCTTTTTTTTGGCTCTTCCCCAGCCTGTACTCGTTGTAGAAGTATTCAGTGAGAGTTACATTTTTCCGGGGCAAAAATTACATTTGTTATCATTATTGGCATTGATATTATTTTTAGTAGGATAAAATCAACAGGAAAGGCAAGAAATGATGTCAATAGATGATGGTGAGGTACCGAAACAGGAATGTCAGGCAGTGAAGGACAAATAAAGATAGCAAAATAGAATACTATCGAATAGCTGCTAAATTCGAGTGTAGGACGTCTACGCGTTTGTGTGTGGTTTACTAATTTCTGCGCTTTTTCCGTTCTTTTTTTTTCTCTCTCTTTTTCGTTTCTTTTTGTATTGTTTAGGGCAGGCTTTAGAAAACCTGCCTTGAACCTCGACCCGTCGGACCTTGCCAGAGAGGGAATCTCGGCCGCTATGTTACGACTATCAACAGACAGCTTACATCCCAATTCGATCGTGTCGACAAGTGTCGATACATAATCGCAAGAGTATTGTGATTGTTGGACCGTGGCCGCTTCGTCGCCGTTTTTTGTTTCATTTCATTCATCACCCTGAGTTCGCGAGTGTTGACCACGTTTTTCCTCACTGAGTGAAGTACAGGCCTATGTGGAGGTCCTGAGTGCTGAGTGAAGTACAGGTCAGATGGAGTTGACAATAGTGTGCTACTCACGAGGCGCTACTAGCTTAACCCAAAAAAAGAGCGTGAAAGAGGCAAGCATATGAGCGTGTCTGTTCTGCTTTGTGTTGCATTTATTTTGCACGCTTATAGAATGCTAGGTTAAGCACAGCAAAACGGTCTCGTCTTCAGCGCTTGTGAAATAACTTAGGTGAACTGTATTTTGCTTTTAGTGTCATAACAAAATTGTCTTGTTTTTGGCTGCACGGAAGACTATCTGACGGGTGCACGTGAATGCGAAGCGTGTGTCATTTAAATTCGTTATGGCAGGACGACTAGTATTTTATAGTTATGTAAAATAATAAAATAACAATATTAGTTTATTATGATTGCAATTAAATATGATGTTATCGCTGTTACTATAATTAAAACTATGTCTACTGGTCACAACAATCGTTTCTGTTGTGCCCACTATCACTATGCCGGTATCGTTTTCCCTTTACGTAATCAAACAATGAAACTTTAATTTCAAATAGAAGAAGACAAAATTACATAACTTTTTTTATATAGAGATACACAATCATGTGCTTCGTCTGAAAATAGCTGTGCAGTACACGGTAACTTGGTAAAAAGTCTGCGTAGCTAACATGGAATTAAGATATCCAATAATCCGTGGAATGATTGGTGATCAGCTGTTGAACCAGCAAGTCGCATCGCTTGCGAGCTCCGACTAAAGCAAGTCATACCTGTGTAATTGTGGTGTTTTCTTAGCAACGGTGACCAAAGACGACAGTGAGCAGTTCCCGGGATATAATGTGCAACACATCGTCTCTTTAGTGCTCGAATTACTGCAACCGACATCCAACTACGGCACCTCCACATTACATTGGCGGTAGACTGCTATTAAACGATTGTAATCGATCGTTCGAAAATTCGTAATCGATTCAGCAACATCTGTGGTTTAACATTGAACTTGAAAGCCAACATCGTTTCACCCAAGCACTTGTTAAATAGCTTCTTCACAAGCTTTACAACCAACCGCGCTACGATTTGCAACGGCAGCGACGACAGCAACAACGTCAACAGCAACAACAACAAGGACGACAACAACAACAACATCGTCATCAACATCATCCTACTTGACTGACGCGTGAAGCCGTCAACGACATCTGCCGGCCACTCTGTGCTTTGTTGTTGTTCTATTTCTACCCTCTCCCGCCCCTCCTCCGCAGTCTGCTCTCTAAGCTTGTCGCGCCTATTGAAACGGGATGGAGGCTAAACATTGTACGGTTTGTTCTAAGCCAATTTCCCAAGGGCTGATGCATGTTTCATGTAGCAGTTGTGCGCGAATTGTGCACCTCACCTGTACAGGCGTTCAGCTCAGGGAAGGGGAGAACTGGGTATGCACTCTTTGCAAAGCTGTTGGAGAGTTTAATGACACTGGCTTACTGCCCGTAATTGATTCTGTCGTAAAAAGCTCACAAAACGTAGAGCTGTCCACTGTCTTAGCGTGGCTATTCAAGCGAGTGTGCGTTCTCACCAGGGAAGTGGATGCCTGCAAGCAGCATTGCAATGCACCGCCGGCAACACTCGCATCTACAACAGCGCCGGAAACAATGGAACCGGCGATAAGAAGATCTATAATAATTGGGGATATGCTTCTTAAGGGTTGCCAGAAGCAACTATCGCTACTCAAGAAATTCAAAGATCTTCATATTTCACTTCGACCATTCAGTAATGATCTCAAGCAGATTTTTACTGACACATTGCAGGCCATGAGTGACACCTCGGACCCGCTACAAGTTGTTATTCATGCAGGGCATGCAGAGTGCATTAAACTAGAAACTGACGAGGCGCTCGCTTTGTACGAAGGCTTCCTAGTTGAGGCGAGAAACAAACACCCTGGGCACTCTCTTGTCCTGGTGTCAACTCCTGTTTACAGCCAAGAGTGTAAGCGTTTAAACATTGGACTTGCCAGCCTTGCTTACAAGTTTAGCGTACAGACCAAGTTTTTAGACATAACTAATATACAGGCAGCAACAGGATTATCTCAAGTATTCAGATACGACGAGATTTCGGCGAATAAGATTGCGAACGTTCTAGTGCGATATTCATGTAAATTTGTTGGAGTGAAGAATCCCTTGCCGTCCTTGCTGCGCACTTCGAAGAAGACCTCCAACGTCAACAAAGTGGTTCACAAACAACAGACAGCAGTGTCAGCGGCTAGCAACGACGTCAAGAAACTGCCAAACCGCCAGATTCGTAATGGCAAACAAAGTCTTCAAGTGCAGCAACGACAAACTAATAACAGAGAAACCAGAATCAACAGGCAAAACGCTAAAAACAACAACAGCCACTGGCAGCAGCAACGTAGACCGAACATCACTCGGACCAATCGTAATGATAATCGAGAGCGTAACCCGGGTAATTTGTTGGGGTTTCCCCCAATGATGACCAACCCCTACCTCTCATACAATCCGTTCGCTGCTCTATCCGAGAATTACTGGATGGGCATGGGCTAGTACCCATTCCAACTGCAGCGCCCTCCCGTGCGAGGCAGACGCTGGAATTAAACATAATGCAGTGGAATATCGAGGGTGCCAAAACAGGTCTAGATCTTCTCCCGCACGCAGAATTATCCGCGTTTGACATTGTTATTTTAACTGAGACATGGTCTACAAAAAGCATAAACGTGAATGGATTTTACACTGCTGAGTGTCTGGCACAACACGCAGCAGGACCAGGAAGACCAAGTGGGGGCGTAGCCGTTTTGTACAATGGCAGATCTGGTGAAGTAACAATTCAGTATAATGATGACAACTGTGTCATTTTAAGTACCGATAAATGTAATGTCATTGCCATGTACTCAAGTCCCGCGGAGAGAATAATAGATCTGCTTGATAAACTGTGTCGGTCGCTCGATTCAGTTGATCTACGAAAATCAACTCTACTCTGTGGTGACTTAAACTGCCCAAAAGATAAACCCAGCAATAGTAGGTGCAGATCGCTGATCAACACCTTACATGATCGAGGTCTGTGGCTTGTCACCTCTCCGGATGTGCATACACTTGTGGGACCACAGGGTAGATCAACGATCGATATATTTGCAACCAACATGGAAGAGACCTCCGTGACGTATCACGGCGTGCTGTCGCAACTAACAGTTTTCGGAGCCAAATCGCATCTTCCGGTTGGACTCAGTGCGCGGATGCCGGCGGAATCTCTAGTTAAACGGAGATTAAAATGATCAAAGTCGCTAGACATTAATCGTCTTGTTCAATGTTCCCGAGAAATCTTGCCGCCTCCAAAAGAGTTTTCGGTTGATGAGTACGCCAGTCGAATTGTTTCAGTCATACGACAAAGCGTCTGCGAAAAGCGATCCAGGCGCAGCGTACCTTGGATGAACACAGAGCTGCGTAAATTTAAGCATTATGTTGTCCAAGCTTATATTCTATCCCGATTACAAGACATTATGTTGCCGTTATATCAATGGCTCAACAGGACATACAAACAGATGATCAAGTCAGCCAAAAGGGACTATGCTCTGAATAAAGAAAATCGTCTCATTCTGGAAGCCATGAAACAACCGTATAAATGGATTAAAAGCGAATCCCGGAATGTCGCTTGCCCTATCCCATCTAAGGAGTTAAGAGCGTACTTTGGGCAGATGTACGCAATCGATAATACCATCCCAGAAAACGTTCCTGAGCTTATTTCTGTGTGGGATGAGATGACTATGCAAGCCCGAGAGGGTATCTTGGCTGAGATAACTAAAGATGATGTTATCAACGCCATACTGAATTCAAAATCTCGTAAAGCACCAGGTCCAGATCAAGTGCAAAATGAACACCTGCACCAAGTTATGTTGCTGGTTCCCGCCATACACGCTCTATTCAACAACATACAAGAATATGCATCCTTGCCCTCGTCTTGGAGGGAAATTATTTTGAGTGTCATACCGAAAGGGAAAGGTAACCCGCTCTCCCCGTCATCTTGGCGTGGTATTGCGAAGAAAAGTGTTGTGTACAAGCTTTTAGCTAGTATATTAACTAAGCGTCTGGAGGCGTTTCTCGACGACGTGGATGGCTTGCCGGAAGAGCAGCATGGATTTAGAAGGGGAAAGTCGACGATGACTGCTTGCTCCGTGCTTCTCGGCGAGATTCGGGCAAATCTCTCACAAAAACGGTTACCGCTCTACGCCGTTTTTGTAGACTGTAAATCGGCCTTTGACACAGCGTCGCGGAAACTGATTGTGGCTAAGCTGGCATATCTCGGAGTACCGCTCACATTTCTTCAGCTGATTGCCTCAATCCTTCAACAGGGCACAGTTGTCCTCGATGACGGAGTGTCTGAGCACGAGCCTTTGGTTCAAACAACAGGGGTTGCTCAGGGGGACAATCTCAGTCCTCTCCTGTTCTCTGTTCTGGTTTCGGATTTACCATCAATAATAACTAAACGACACAAGTTCGTCAAAGTGTTGCTCTATGCCGACGATTTGGTCCTGTTTTCCAGAAGCCGTTTTCACACTCAGCAGGCGCTCGCAACTCTGCAGAAGTATGTGAATGCTAATGGCCTGGTTATAAATGTGAGTAAAACAAAGGCTAATAAATTCAGGGGAGGCGGTCGGCTGGCTAGCGATGATGGGCTACACCTTCAAGGAAACCCTGTCGAGTACGTAAAACATTTCGCCTACCTCGGCGTCGAATTAACAACCACTGGGTTGTGTTTTACGCGACATATCAAAGAAAGAATCCGTAAGGGTTTTATGGCATTTCACAGTATTCAAAATCCAGTGCGGCTGTCGTTACAGGCAGCCTTGCAGCTATTTGATATAAAAATAGGCCCCACAGCTGGGTATGGAATACAAGTGATATGGCCGTACCTCAGCGCAGCGAACCTCGCTGATCTCGACAGACTTAAAGCTGCATTCCTCAAGCGTACCCTGGGTGTCCACAGAACAAGCCGCAACCGACTTGTCTACCTGGCGGCTGGAACACCTCTCTTCACAGAAACTTTGCAGCGAAGCTTCAACCTGCCTCACACTGAAGCATTTAGGCAGCACATCCAGAATTGGGAGGCGAAACTAGCTGATGTCGATCCAGCCTTCTTTATGACGCCTGCCCTCAGCTCGGAGACGTGGAAGGATCCCAATATGGCAAATCGTCATCTTACCCTTCGATTCGCTATGCATGGTTTTCACCATAAAATTTGTGTTCGACCTGGCCACCATGAAGCTGACAAATCATGCACTTGTCAACGTTGCGGCCATCAGTGCACAACATATCATTTACTTGAATGCTCCAATCCGGTTTCTGTAGACCGTCTAATGTAACAAAATATAATACCTACTATTTGGTCAATAAACTTGAATTATATATATATATATATATAATCCGTGGAATCTAGTCAAATAGCATGCCGAATAGCATGCTTTTTGGTAGTCTAAAGCTCCCTGAAGACGTAATAGAAATGTGTATATAAAAATATTTCGAGGAGTGGGGTTTCTTGCTCGGGTCGGGACCACCAATAGGAGACCTTCGCAGAGGTCGACCCCAATCGAACATCGTTCGTTTTTGACCGCTGCTCGTAATTTGAACGTCAATACGGGATGTTGCCACAAATGATCGCGGGGATAAAATGCTGATGTAGAATGCTTCATGCGCATATGCAGAGAAATGCTTCTTGGACCGAATGGCAATGCTTTTCAGTATGTGCAACCTGATAGCTTGATTTAGACCGTAGAGAGCGCAGTGTCCATAAATACTAATTATATTTTGCTAGTACAGAACTGTAGTGCATTCAACATTAGTGGGCCATAATGGCGGCTGACATAGTATAGGTAGCTGTTGACGAGAACAGGTTGGGAAATAACGGTTCACGACGTTAATATTTGAGGGCTTCGTCTGGCAGCCGGTTATGTAAAATACTAACTGTATGTCTTGGTAGCAGCGGCAATTTACGAAATGGGTATCTTCAAATTTCATTTTCGATTACGCAACAGGTATCTGGTTTGCCGCAGAGGTGGCGAACAATTAGTAGCTTCTTTTATATGTCGTCTGTGTTAGTGCCACTCGCTTCATACTTAAGTATTGTAATAAGATCAGCGGTGGTCTATTTTCCAATGTGAGCTTATACAACATGCAAAGTCGTCTGCTGCAACTGTTCGAAACAAGTCGCACGAACTTTGCGCTCCCGATAATTGTCTTGTGAGTGGTGACAGTGGGGTCGAAGACCCGAGTAAAGTGCACAATAGTACTCATGGTGAGCCCGAGCACGACGAGAGCGACGCGGGAATCCCAGGCAATCAGTGCGAAACTCGTACAAAGGACTCCCATCCTACAATCACCATCTCGAACTCGCACCGGTGCAACTTCGGTTCCGAGCGTTAACAACAGTGGCACTGGTGGACGGAAGAGAACGGCAGACTCGGTAGCGGAACAGCCGATATCAACCCGCGCCAAAATAGCGCAGGAGAGATCGACAACAACAGCAACAGACCAGGCGACATTCGAACTTGCACCCGCGCAGCTGACTGACAGACCGGCACATAGGACTGGCGAAGTCTCTCAGCTGAGCAAAGACCAGGTGATAACCGCGCAGTCAAATAGCCAGTGCGGAATGAAACGCCTGTGTTGTAGATGTGCAAGTCCAATGGGAGCAATCGCTCTCCAGTGCGGGCATTGCCAACGAATGTTCCAGCCGACGTGTAAAACAACGAATGAACAGCAACCGAGCGAACATCCCGGCGCCGTATGGAACTCCCGAGTATGCACACAGTTAAGGCTAGCCCAGCCTAACGCTACTACTGTGAATGCGAATATTGATTCCGAGTTCTTCAACTCGATGTGGTGGCTTTTCAAGAGAGTTCGTACTCTCGAGTGCGAGTTTGCGGCGTACAAAGCACAACACGCCAATAAAGTCAGCATAGCCCAAGCCTTGGAGATGTCAGAGATGGGCGTCGAGCGAGGCGATGGCCAACTAGCACGAACACATCATCAGCAGAAACAACAACTCCAACGTCAGACGAAGTGCGTGCTAATCGTGGAAGATCACTCGATCAAATCAATTAAGAGTATCATAATGAGCCAGTTGTCAAGGAAGGCAGCCGTAATCATGCGTACCGCCGGAAAAGCTGACATTGTCTCTGTGCTAAACGAGGCTGACAAAGTGTTACTTGACCGTGTGGGCCCTACCAACATTATCCTCCACTGTGTGTATGTCCACACGACACCCTAATCGCACGCAAAGAGGATCTGAACATCGATATCATCCCAATGCAACATGTGCACCGCCGTATGGTTCATCGGAACGTATATTCGTACAAAGGGATACTAGAGGTAACTGACGCCGTTGCAAAGGCGATCTGTCGAAAGGCAACCGGTTTTTTAGGCCTAAAATGCACGCCCAAAAAGCGTGCCGAGGGGGAGGCGACCGGAGGCGAGTCGAAGAAACACACGCCCCCGGCGAAAAACCCAACGCTGACGTCCAGCAAGTGGCCACAGACGGGACTGAGAACTGCCAACGAAAAACCCCGCCGACAAGAATGGACACACGTACCTGCGAACAGCGCCCGCAAAATGACAAATATCGGACACAAAAACGCCCGCAACCCCCGTTTGGAAGGGCGTTGGGCCAACAGACCGATCGCGACGAATCAAGAACTACGCCAGTACACCCGGCCATCGCAGAAGCCGAAGCTATACGATATGGTAGCAGACCTATTAAACTTAGTGGGTCGCCAACGGACACACTGAAAATAATTCAGTGCAACTGCGTTAGGTCTCATGCCCACTTCAACGTTGAACGGAATCGACGTTCTGGTGCTCACGGAGACATGGTGTCTGACGCCCCCCAATGTCCAAGGATATTATGCAGGGCACTGTCTCGCTTCTCGATCTAGTTCTTTGGGCTGTCCCAGTGGAGGTGTGTCAGTTTTCTACAATAGCCGACTAGAAGACATGAAACTACTTCTGTCAGAAGACAACTGCGTGGTTATGGAAGGTCGAAGACTGAATTTGATTGCCATGTATGTGAAGCCAGCAGCAGTTGAGGACACGTTCACACTAATAGAGAAAATTACGAAGTGCGCACAACAGGTAGACCGCGCTCACCCCACGGTGATTGTGGGAGATATGAACGCAAGACTCGACAGACCCACGGACGCGAGGACTGAAGCACTCACCGAAACACTGTCGGATATGGGTTTCTGGGTGGCGAATGACCCAAGTTTATCAACATTTAAAGGTGCAATGGGTAACTCAACTATAGATTTATTTGCTACAAATATGCCGAAACGAAATGTGTGTTTTGTGGGAATAGATCACCAAATGAGAGAAGGGGCGGACCTGACGGTGCATAAACCCGTTGGTCTGGATATCACGGTCTCAGCCTGCCACGAGCGACAGCACAAACGGAAACCTCTGTCGAAAGCACTTAAAGCAGACCGCCTACAAGAAGCCGTAGAAGTTCTCGGCATCGAAAGAGCAGAGCAAGATGTAGAAAGCTACAATGAACTGCTCACCCAAGCACTCAAAGCATGCGCAGAGCATGTGAAATGGAGAAGAGAAAGGAGTTGGTGGACTTCGGAATGTAACCAAGCGAAGGCCATTCACTACCAAGCAAAGGTGCTGGAACGCATAAGGCCGGAAATGAGACTTCTATTGGCAACGACGAGGTCCATTTACCGACGAACTCTGCGGAATGCTAAAAGGCAACACGAGCAACAACTGGAGACTCGACTGCTTCAGAAGACCGAACAAAATCCATATTTGTGACTCCGTAACACCTCGGAGGGGAGGTCTGCATGTCCAATTGAAAGCGATGTACTCTATGGCCACTTTAGATCGATCCTCAGCTCACATGACACAGTGCCAAGGGCAGTGCCTACTCTTATGTCGGTCTGGTCAGAAGAGGATCTGAAATGGAGAACTCAACTGGACGAATACTTCACCGTCCAAGAGGTGGCGGAGGCACTGCGTCAACTCCCGAGAAACAAAGCACCTGGGCCAGATGGCGTCTGTAATGAGCATCTGCAGCAGGACTCCACAATGACCGCACACTGGACCGCGCTTTTTAATAGGTGCATTTACAACGGTCGACTACCATCAGCATGGAGACAGTGCGTTATGGCACTTATTCTAAAGGGCAAGGGACCGCGGACCGAGCCCTCTTCTTAGCGGGGCATTGCCAAGAAAAGCTGCGCTTACAAACTGCTTGCAAGCCTCCTTGCCGCTCGTCTAACGTCGTTCGTCGAATACAAGAAGGCATTACCAGACGAACAACATGGCTTTCGTGCGCAGAGCTCAACACTAACTGCATGTGCAATCCTCCTTGCAGATATAGAGCAAACCCTGTCACGAAAGGGACTGTTTTTATACAGCTTATTTGTGGATTTCCGAGCCGCGTTTGATTCAGGCTCAAGAACTCGAGTCCTGATTAAACTTGCCGAAATCGGGATTCCAATACGGATGCTGACATTGATGAATTACGTGCTACAATCCAATCAGATCATCTTGGACGACGGTGTAGCGGAGCACCTAAGCATAGAACAAACGACAGGCTTTGCACAAGGCGATAATCTCAGCCCTTTGTTTTTTGTTTACTGGTAGCCGATTTACCAACACGTTTACAGACCCGACACCTAGCTGTCAAGATAATTATGTATGCCGACGATCTAGTACTTTACAGTAGCAGCAGATACCATCTGCAACAGGCGCTGGCCACTTTGTCGGCATACGTGAACGTAGTAGGCCTTGAAATAAATATGCAGAAGACAAAAGCAATGAAGTTCAGGCACGCGGGCAGACTAGCCGTGACCGATACACTTAGGTTAAATGGACAAGACCTGAACTATGTAGATAAGTTCACATATCTCGGTATCACAGTGACCCCCTCAGCCAAGACCTTCGCTGCACATATAGAGGAGAGGTCTCGAAAAGCCTTGATTGCGGCGACAACCCTTAAGAAGCCCCAGATGCTCTCGATTAAGGCAGCGCTAGCTCTATTTGATATGAAACTCGACTCAACTTGGTGCTCTCGATCGTGTGAAACCAGCTTATTTGAAGCGGGTACTAAGTTTACATACGTCAGCATACAACCGCCTCACGTATTTGCTGTGCGATGCTCCACTATTCGTGGAACAGGTCAAAAACAGTTTGCGCTTCCAGACAC
Organism: Dermanyssus gallinae; assembly: GCA_003439945.1. Classification (NCBI taxonomy): domain Eukaryota; kingdom Metazoa; phylum Arthropoda; class Arachnida; order Mesostigmata; family Dermanyssidae; genus Dermanyssus; species Dermanyssus gallinae. The sequence goes on along the minus strand of QVRM01003672.1, from coordinate 17,908 downwards.
CCCTGCATACAGCGACTTCATACGGCGATATGAAGAGAAAATGGCAGAGATCGATCCACATATTTATATGACAGATGCAATTGTTAGGTCATAATGGAAGGGCACGAGCAGGACAAACAGGCAAATGACCACCCGCTTTGCTGTGCACGGTTTTCATCACCTTCTATGTCAGAAAGACGCTTGCCATGAACCCTGTGACACATGTGTTTGTAAATATCGTTATGGTATATGTGTAAGATATCATGGCAGTGAGTATAATGCAATCCCCTCTCTAACAAAGCTGGCACTGAACGATTTTTAATATTAATATCATTACGAGACTGTAGTGATATCGATCGTACTATGGTATATTTTACCCAATTTGGTGTGTAAATAAATCATGTGCAATACAACATGCAATTGTTCAATTTCGTATATATTTTTTCCATTGTTCATCAAACACTTGCTATTTTTATCCTCTAATAATACCTGTGCATGTTTTATTTGTATTTATTAGTAATACACGCAGGCGTTTGGTTATAGTTACGCATTGCTCTTGAAGTTTTTCTGGCTCTATTTTGCTTTTGTTAATAGCTGGTATTACTATCATATTTTACTGTACAGCACTTGTTCTTGTAATCTTGTTGTTATTTAATATTTGTGATATGATTGCTGCTATAGATGTTGCACATGCAGTTATTGTTTTTATGAGAGTTGCATTTATTGTAACGTATATTAGGCAGACAGTGGATCCTAGTATGCTTATTGTGCTTATAAAGCCTATCTAGTAGCCTAAGTTCTAACGTAACGTAATACAAGTTTGTCTGCCTGTTTTCGGAGTACGCTTACTTTCGTGTTCATCCAAGCGTTATTATTTGTTTCCTAAGTTTAACAGTGCTATATCTAGTTTATTTTCAAGGTTCCAACAGCAGGATTCATGTATACATTACAAAGTATAATAACACACACGGTATATAAATACGCAGAGATGGCGGGCAAGAACACGTAAAACAACGAGTGACCTGATTCCATGGGCCTCAGATCAAAACCTGATAAAACGGCAACAGATTTAGCAGAGTAAAAATGTCTTTGTTTGAGTACTAGGAGATGTATAAGTATATCTACACGTGCTTTCGGAAGAGTGCTTTAGCTTTATAAGGTAAAATACTATTTTGGTCGTTGACGTAGCCGAAAACTTCTTCTGAATAAAGTAAACGCTGTATCTTCCTTATGAGCAAACGTTTTTACTGCGTATTGGGTGCGTTAACCGTGTTTTATCTATGTTTCAACAGTCGCGGAAAGTGGTGTTTCCCTGAGCATGCATGATAAACGTATATGTGCTTGTAAATGTATGCATATACATACGTACATATTTAAATGAGCGTTTAAAATTCATGACACATACATTGGACATCATGTCGCGCGTCTTTGTGTAATTTTTGTAGATAACGTTTTCGGGTATCTATTGTTAACTTCTTTACTTTTTCGGGATCCGATTTTACTGTAGATTTGCACTAGCTACTATTTTTGATCAACGAAATTAGACCGAAATAGTTGTATGATAACCCGCCAGGATGCTTTGTAGAAGAAAAAAAACGGGTTTTCGCAGTGTTGTTATCAGAGAATAAATTGTAACATGTATTCTATGATAACAACACCGAAAGTAGGCTAAAATTAAGGATAACGTTTTTCCGTTCTACTAAAACGTGCGATTTATTCATCCGCCTCGCCCGGCTGCAGCATTCTCTGTCGCCGTCATAACCGGCTACGCTTTCCCTACACACTTCGAACGACCAAATCTAACCTAATGGATGTCTATTAGGCTTCTTGCATGCTTGCTCCCTTCCTTCCGCCTGTCAGTCGTCGCGACACATTGGACACTCGACTCGTGCTATCTCGCCCGTAAGTAGATGCAATCCCATGCCATTGTCGATATGTGTCAGCGTTTGCGCGACAATCGAATATACGGGCAGCAATCAGTATTCTCCACTTCGGCCCATATGCCCGCTCCTTCACAGCGTTTTCCCTGCTCCGGCTGCCAATCCAATTGCAAGACAATAACGCTTACGTGTGTAGGTCGATAAGGTTGTGTAGACAAGAAATAATATAGAGTGCAGGAAACAGCCATTGATGTTGGCTGGGGGACTAGGGTGGAGGCCGGAGGAAAACCCATTGCCGTTCCGCGTAATAGTTCCGCAGCAGCGACTGCGCCGAAGGCCACCACGCCGAACGACAAACCGGGGGCTATCATTTTCTTGACTGAGAAAAATTTACTAGAGATAAAATTCAACGCTGTATGCGATGCCTTTGCTGGCCGCATAAAAGTGAGAGTAGAAGAGCCACGGTTTAGACTAAGTGGCCAACTCGCTATTGTGGCGGTGCACAAGGCCGTCCTGTTTAGTTTGCACTCCCTGGTCGGAGTGCCGGTCTTATCAGAGTCAATTGGCTCCCATTCGTCAGTAAACGCAAATATTAATGGAGTCTATTTATCGGTGAATGACACGCCAATTTCCAGCTTCCCGGGACCCTGAGACCCGTACGAGGGTGCGCTCTAAAAATATTAAAATGGGCATAGTCGTGCCAACCGACATTTTTGTTTTGACCCTTTTGGGCTGCAATTTCCCGGTAGAAGTACACATTAGCCTAAAACCCTAAGGGGTTCTCTTGTATTGTTATCCACAACAATGCTGCTAATGCTACAGTTTCGATCATATCAGACTCGATTGCTCATTGTCGTGTTTCCGCACTGACGTCGCTGTGGACGCATTAAGCATGTCCGGGAGGATTGTGTGGGTTTCGTTCGACCACTGTTGTTAATGCGGCCGTATCCACTGGGTACACAGGGCATCCAGGACGGTCTTGCTTGTTAACATCAAAGTCGATGTCCCTAAATCAGACAAACCATTTTCAAACTGCCTCCCCGGCAAACAACTAACATATATCGGTTACGACTAGGGTTAAATTCTTTCTCCTCCGAAAATAAAATGGCATTAGATGCCAAAAATGCCCATTTAACTCTGTCATCTTTACTCGAGCGTTACAGTTCGCCTGAGTTCGATATTCGAACGATTGCCACGGTAGAATATACAACGCAGGTCTGCCTTTACCGCCACGTAAACAAACAATCCTCTCCCAAAAGTTGTCGTCCTCTCCGGGGTCTGCGCAGTGCGGCTCACGCAGCTTCTCAACGGACATGTGAATCAGCCATAATACGATCGCTTCCCTTCGGCTTAGCCTAACGGCATATTTGGGTCATGTTCATCGTATAAAAATTTGTTAACAGTTGTTAGTGCGTATAAAATTGATGTTAGGACCTGGAGCCCGCTGTACGTCCCCAACTGGCCATAGCTCACCGACAAGCACATTGCCCGTTTACGCGAGATCACGAAAATTGGACCTTTGACCATTGTCAGGTTGTTCTCTCTCTCTCTCTCTCTATATATATATATATATATATATATATATATATATATATATATATATATATATACGGTAATAATGTCTATGGTTTGTGGTGCATATGTGTACAGTACATTGATTGGGGTGTTGCATATATATATATATATATATATACACGCGCGACACCCTACGTCGTGCATTATGAAAGGACGTGCATGAGGTCCCCCCCTCTCTCTCACTACTCCATCTCCCTGTGAACGACATCAGCTATCGGTGTCTTTTTTTATACGGTCCTTTTCTGCGATTGTCCAAAGCAGGTTTAATGTCCCTTTACGACCAGTAAATAGATAAGCCCTTAAAGACCTCTACGAATGTTAAAAAGCCCCTTTCTAGCGGCAGTAACTATGACTCTCTTTTCAGCGTTGATGCCTGTTGACGCGCGCGCTACGCGTGCTGCGGGGACCTTCACGCGCCAATAGAAAGTTAGTCAAATGTATAAACTTCCAATAGTAACATTCCCGAGGCCACTTTTGTTGGCACGAGAAGCAAGGCATACGATATAGGCTATGTGGCAACGTATACTTATTGTCATATTGTCGTGGCCCATTCGAGAGCTGTTAAGGCTAACTTCATGTACAGGGGAAGTGTGCCGCACACGGAACCCGGACCGGTCGGTTAACGCCCGGGGCTTAAGCAATTCAGTGGTTCGAGCAACCGCCGATGAAAGCGGGAGGTCTGCTATAATGTGGCTTCCCGCTCTCATTGTGCATATTAGGCCAAGGCAGCAGTCGGTACCACCGAGTTCCCAGTCGGTACCACCGAGTTGCTTGAGCCCGGGGCGTTAACTAACCGGCCCGGGTTTCGTGTGCAGCACACTTCCTCCCGTACAATAAGTTTGCTTTAACGGCCCTCGAATGGGCCACGACAGTATGACAATAAGAATTCGTTGCCACACAATCTATATCGTATGCCTTGCCTCCCGCTCCAGCAAAAGTAACCTCGGGAAAGTTACTGTCGGGAGTTTGTACATTCTGACCAACTTTCTATTGGCGCGTGAAGGTCCTTGCAGCACGCGTAACTCGCACCCCAGCAGCCATCATCGCTGGAAAGAGAGTCATAGTTACTCCCGCCAAAGACTCTCTGCGGTCTGCTTTAGTCTCAAGTTTGGCCGATCTTCGTCCGTCCGAAACTGATCCTGCGACAACTGCGACAACCTTTCCTGCTGTTTCGCGCGACACGGCACTGAAACTCGCTCCGAACCCGCATTAATGTCGCAAGTAGACATCTGGCAGGTGGGCCGTTCCACTTACCAGCAGTCAGTATTCTCGTGACGTCCTAAGTTTAAAGCGTATCTATGCCGACTTCCTGTTTACCTTGGTGTATTCGCGACAACGTGTCTCTGGAGCTTTCCGCTTTGATCAGTGAGGTCCGCTCAACAGCAAACGTAGATTCATATAAAAAAAACTCCTGCAGTTCCCAACTGTAGTATTCTGCACACTATCTCAGAAGGAACGACTAAGAACAACGCGAGAACTTTAACCGATTTCGAGCGGGAAATCAAGCGGAAATTAATCTCTATTTTTCAAATCATCAGTCTTCAAGATGGCGGCGACCGTGCGGACGCGCTTCGTGTGTGCTCTATTAGTGAGCCACATTTTAATTCAAAATACAACTGCTAGCAAAGAGTGCGTGACAGTGTTTTACGACAACGGACAACACGGCTTACCAAGACACTCACGGCTGACGGATCCCCAAGATAACCTCCTCAACGGGGTGAGTTTGTTTATGCAGCCACCTCAACGCTGCTTTACAAAACACCAACTGTTAAGAACAACTGCACTATTGCTCGCACTCTTGCTCCTGTGCGGCGATGTCGAGGTTAATCCAGGGCCACCATGCATAACTTGTGCAGGACAAATGCTTCAAGTAAAAGAGCGCACAGTTTGCGAAGGATGCAGCAAACCCGCACACAGCCACTGCACTTTCCAAATACCAGCAACTGTCTACCAATTTTGTGGTGAAATAAATGCTGAATTGTGTTTTTCAAATCATTTACTCGACGAGAAAGTTCGTTGCACACAACTCGTTCATGTTTCGCGTAGTTCAAGGAACGACTTGCTTCGGCGATGGTTTTTCTGCAGCAGGGTTTATTCTATTTACCTATCCAGTAGCGCCGCTCTCAGCCAAAACGAGGCTGGCGCTTCTGAACACGTTATCCAAGTCCATGTTCTTAACTTATCATTTTTCCGCCACTCATATCTGCCGGGCTGACCCATAAAATCATCCTGTTCAACATTCTAGTTGTGTTTTAAAACTAATGTAATTGTCATTTGAATATACAGATAATGGAATAAATGAACTTTAGAAAGAGCGTGCTGCGCATCGTTGCATTGGTTTCTTCCCATCAGCTTGGCTGCAAAATCAGGAGAAGCGCGGAAGTGACTTTCTATGCACTAAACGCAGTTGTTGACCACAACAGGAGTGCCCCAGACAAAGTGATCTAGACTAGACTTCAGAAATGCCTTTAACGCGTTCAAGCGAGATCATTTGGTAAAGGCTGTTTGCTTTCCCCTTCCTCGACTATACCCGCTGGTATATCAGATGTACAGGTCTCCAAGCCAGTTAATTTGGTAGGGAGATTTCCTCAACACATGCTCATGTATTTAACATGGTGGTCCTTGTGGCTCGCTCTGCTTAGCGTCGCTATCCACGAGCATCAAGCACGCCTTTCTTCCGAACTTTGACCGTGGCTTCTGAGCGACGGAACTCTCGCCCTTGAGCGCCTCAGATAAATATTGTCCAGGTAAACGAGATCGAGGCTGTCTCAGGACTTAAGTTGAATAACGCCAAGTGCAAAATTTTCTTTCCTCTTCATGAAGAGTCTCGATGCATGCGCAGTCGGTCCATAGACCTGCAGTCAACTCACCGGTCGGGCTGTTACCAAACAGCCAACCGGACTTCACTCAGTAAAACTATCCGATGCGTCCATATAGTTCAATGGAGTGAGGGCCGCTGGCTCGGGTACGACGTCACGTGTCCTACACGCGGGCCGAATCGTATGCTTATCACACTAGCCGGGAGGTCGGAGCAGCCGCTCGCTTTGCAGAAGATCGCTAGCTGGCTAAATAATGCGAACTGGAGCTAAACTGGAGAAAAACCGGGCCCGTGTGAGACACCAAGTCCAATGAGAAAAATCACAAGACGTTTTCTGGCGGAGCTGGCAACCAGATCATTGGCTCATTGCCCGTGAACAAGGGAATCACCTTTCTGCCGTAGCCGAGTCAAGTTGACGTTGAGAATCAACACGTAACTGAATGACAAAAAGATATAAATAAAACGTGCCTTTAAATGTTATGCTTAAAATGAACTGTTCAACTACAAATTTGTCCTAGAACGATAATTGTTTTATTGTTATATAGCTATTTTGCGACAAATTTTGCATACATATTGAATAAAACAATTTTAACGAAACATTCTAGTCGTGTTTTACTCTGATGTAGTTGTCATTTAAATAATGTTGTCATCTTTTGTAAATAGAGCGACTGTTCTGAGTTGAAACAATACCTGGTCAAATGTGATCGGTGAAGCGATTTGTTTGTCTAGAAGCGTACATATAGAGTTTAAGCTCTGCGGACCACTAATTACCGGTCATGCGTTGATTACAACTGAGAACCTGCATAGATCCCTCCGTATACGCGCTAGAACCGCGCGTATTCCTCGTGAGTATTGGGGCTGGCCTTGTAAACAACTAACGTATAGGCTCCTATATATTTTCACGGAAGATTAAATGGGGAGATATAATATTGTTTCTGAGCAGGACCTTGTCAGAACTGTAAGCAGACGTTTCAGAAAGTATTCGCTGATGATGTGGTCCCAACAAGATGAAGCGCTAACCCACAATGCCGCTGTAGCACGGGCCAATTTAGATGATACCTTTGGGAATTGATGGGTTCGCCGAAACGAAATACCCGCCGTCGGTGGAACCGTTCTGCAGATGCCTATGACATATTTAAAGGCGTGCAACAAAACCGCTGCAACCGTTGTAAACGACTGCTCCCGTGAGCAGGTCTTGTGACAGTAAACAGTTTTAAGTGATTCTAAGAGTATCACGAGTGATTTGTGCTCGAACAGAAGTTTGATATTTGGACATTTCCGAATGTCAAAATACTAGATGTATGCCTGAACACCTTAAATTAACTGCAGAAATATTTTAGTTACCTTGCAATCACAACCTGTTCCGCATAAAATCCACACCCTCTGAGTGTGTGTGTTTAATGAGCGTATCGGCACATTTTTAAGATACAGACAGTGAAAGCCCAAGAATAAAACATTCGGAAATCTTGAAAATTTTAAGTTAATAAACGTGTAAGCTCAAAAGTAAAACATCCGTTTCTCATCCAACAACTTATTTTCATTAAATCGCACATTTGATGAGGTAATATCCGGCTAGTTACATCCGTGATTATTGATTAATCGATTGATTTATTGTTCGCTTGGCATGTATACCTAAATACACATGTCACCCTTTTATATCAGGGGCGCTTAGAGCGGCAGCATATATATTACCTATGCATCCATATAAGCACTGTCTACTTCAATACCTACTAAGTATTTGCTTTCCATTGGGACAACATTTTCTGTAATATCAACCAGGTCATTTCTAACATTTGGTCCGAGAGCTAGGGCCTCTGAAAGCTCTATAATTCTGCTCCGCCCTAAGGCTATACATTCTTTAATAAGATGCTCGATTGACTCATTCTCTAGCCCACATACTCAACATTCTTTACTTTGCCCCACCGTGTATTTAGCTCTATGCATCCTTGTATCCAACATCCCTGCCTTGACATCTACCAATAGCCCACTTCCTCTTGAATTACCGTATACACATTCTACCCCGCCCCTTTCCCCCTTTTCCTTTCCATACATAGTTGTCAAACTTGATCTGGATCCCATCGCCAATTTCCATTTGTCTGTATATAACTTGTTTACCTTCAATTTCACCATTTTTTTATGATACCCTCGCTCTTACCCATTGCTGATAATTGTACCCAATCTCCCTAGCTGCGAACTCTACTTTGCGATCCCGCTTCGTTTTAATCCTAAGTGCCGTCTTTACCAGCTGCATGTGTTTAACCCGTATTTTAGTTGTGACATTTTCAATCCTACTACTAAATCTTAGTTTAATTTGTACTTTCTTTGTATACATTTTGACATTCCCTCTTCAAGAAATTCCCTGGCGCAATTAAAACGGCAACCCAATGCAAATTTTATCACCTCTCTTTGTATTGTTTCTAACTTCTTTCTTATCCCCACGCTATGGACCAGAGAAGCATTAGCAAAGGTCAATCCTGGCACATACATGGCCTTCCATATATTCCTTGTTACAATATTACACCTTACTGCATTTCTCCCTCTTTCAGCCTTCTTTCTTCGTATTATCTCTTCTTCTTCTAAATAATCATAAGTTACTCCAAGGTACTTGTACTGACTTTTATAATCCAATTATTTTCCCTGTACTACAAGTTTCCTTCCCCCCAAGTCCCATTAAATACTAAAACTGCGCTCTTTTTTTCATTAAACAGCACGCTCAGTTCCTCTGCCGTTTCCCCACATGCATTCAGCATTGTCCCTTCAATCTCGCTGTTTCCCCCCCATGTCCCTGCAATCTCGATGTTTCCACAATCTGACTTAATAAAAAAGATGATCATCTAGCCTATACCCTTTTTTAAATCCGCACTGCCATTCTCCTATTTTCTCATTTGTCTCCAGAAAACTTTGCACTCTACTCAAAAACACCTGCATAAATATTCGATATGCTATAGGTGTAATTGTGATTGGTCGCCTATTTTTTAAAATGTCATTATCTACCCCCTCCTTGGAAAGAAGAGAAACTCTTCCCTTGCGCCAACCCTCCGGGATTCTGCCCCCTCTAAATATGTTATTAAATTGCTTCATTAGATAATCAACGTACTCTTTTCCCAACGCCTGGATAATTCCTACTGAAATCCCGTCAAGACCACACGCCGTTTTTGGATTTATTTTCTTTACCACACCTTCGATCTCATCTGTTGAAGTTGTATTCTCCGTGCTAGTTCTTGTCCTTTCTACACTATTCAAGCAAGTCGTGAAAAATAGTGCTTGTAGCGCGGTGTCCATTTAATTTATTGAGTAGGCTCTATCCTGGACGTTATTTGTCATTTTGTTTTTTTCCTGTCTGACATAGTCCCAAAACTGCTTTGCTTGCTGGCCCTTGGGGGGGGGGCAAAATTCTGTTAAATTCCCTCTCGTCTGCATTTTTAATTGCACCCTGTATTAAGATTTGAGCTTTGTTCTTAGCTTACTTGTAATTTTCCCAATACTCTTCTGCATTGTTTCTTCTCATTACTTTTTCTGTGCTCTTTACTCCATCTTTTCTGCTCCATGATTGCCTTATTTATTTGATTATTCCACCACCCTCGTTCTTCTCCCTTTTGAATCCTTTCCCTATGTTGCAGCTTTAATATTCTTATGCATCTCGTCTACTAGCCTTTCCCCATTTGCCACTAAGAGCTGTTTTATGTATTCTACTTTCTGCGCTTATTTGTGTTTACCAAGAGATTTTTGTACAACTACGCACCCCGGCTTCTTCCTTGCGCTTACTTCTACCCAATTATGATCACTTCCAACATTGTATGTTTTCTCTTCATCTATCCTGATTTCCTCAACCCATATGGCTACTTCTCCCTTCGTCAGTACATAATCTACGCATGACTTGTTATTCTCCTGAGTGTATGTATATCCCCCTTCCACCCGCAGGTCCAAATCTATATATAATATATATATATTCATATAATAGGTATGCAATTTCACTTTTAATTTCAAAAACACAAAATTTCCGTCCTCCAACGTTATTGAAAAAAGTATTTCACGAGCCTGAAGATTCCGTACACTACTAAAGCTAATCTTGGATATTTATATACATGTAATTATGCGTGCATAAATGTATACGCATGCATATAATTGCAGACATGTCTGTAATGATAACTATAGATACATATAATTGCAGACACGTCTGTAATGCTATCCGAATTGTAGTGCTACGCTAACGTGCCGTGTTGTCGTAGTTCGTTCTGTAACAAGTCGATGTATATACTATATATTTGCCGGAGATGGGGCAGGGCTGAATAAACTAGCCGGCCTATATCGTCGCATGTTGGCTGGTTGTCACCTGTTGTCGAGCTTGCCAGGGGGTCTGAGTCGATATGCGCCCCGTGCGTGTTGTCACCTGCAATGTGTCAGCGACTATCTCCTTTTGCCTACTGCTAGGGATCTACTCGGGTGTTGCATTACATTGGCGCCTCTTCTCGCTAATGCCCACAGGGCGGAGGAACGGGCGGGTAGACGGATGTCCGCCTGACTCAGCGCTAATTCCTCTATCTGCTCATCCATCTATTGGTCCACTCGCGTTATAGTCATGCAGTAGTGTAAGCCGGTCATCCGGCGTTGCAACACAAACAAGCGCTGGATCAAACAACAATGAGTACATGCCGATAAGCTGCCGGGAATTTAAATCATATTCACTAAACTGCGTTTTTTTCCCGCGAAACTGTGTGACTTAAATTCCCGGCAGCTTATCGGCATGTACTCATTGTTGTTTGATCCAGCGCTTGTTGTATATATGTATGTATGTATGTATGTATGTATATATATATATATATATATATATATATATATATATATATGTATATATATATATATATATATATATATATATATATATATATATGTATATAATCCGTGAAAAAAATATACATAGACTAACAGCGGAGACTTCTATCGGCATTTGGTGTCTCGGATTACTTTGAAACACGAGATTTCTATATTTGACTTAGCTACACCGCGGATAAATGATACAGCCACTAGCACGATCCATGTTTTAGCAAGTGAATTAAGCGGAATAACGACGTTTGGGCTTATTTAAAGGCTCGATGGAGGGAAAGGCAGACCTCCAACCAAACGTTTTTTTCTGCGTTGAAATTTTGGGCTTAGGCCGGCGCCACACGCGTGACGAAAAGGTCCAAATCAAGACTTATAAGGATGTTGGCCTCTCTTATAGCGAAATTTCCTGTCGATTGGAACCTTGTCCCCAAGTACTGAGCAACTCCGTGAGTTTAGGTGAGAATTACGCTGTAAAAAGATTTCCGGGCGTTCCAATGCTATTTCGAAAGAACGCAAGCGTGAAATTCTGAAGAAAGCGTCGAAATCTGCACTCTCGGCAAGGGCCATTGCGGCGGCGGCTTGTGTGCAAACGAACGTGCGAAATGTTTAAAACCTCCTTAGGAAGACACATTGGCTCACGAGAAAAAAACAAGGGAAAACCACGATTGACTGCTGAACGCTGTAAGCTCGCCTTGACTTCGCTCACGATACGATGTCATGGACCACTAAGTGGCATAAAGTGCTCTCTTCGGATAAAAAATGTTAAAATTCGATAGACCGAATGGATTTAACTAATGTTTCCACGATGTGCGCAAGGAAGAACGAATTTTGTCAAAACTTCACTCAGGTGGCGGTTCGGTGATGATCTGGGCCTATCTGGAACTACAAGACGAGCAATCGGCGCATTTTGAGCTGATGGGAGGGCCAGACTTCGTTTTTAAACATGATAGCGCTCCGATTCACACCGCCAGGCTGATCGAAAGCTGGTTAAAACAACGTCACATTAAGGTCCTACGCTGGCTTGCAGTCTCACCTGATCTTAATATATCAGTAATGTGTGGAGCTGGCTCGCCCAAAACGTTTACATCGACGAAAAACAACTTTTAAACCAGGTAGAACCTTGTGAAGGCTTGGCGCGAGCTCCCATACTTGTTCAGCACCATACCAAACTATATTTTTGAGGTCATCCGACTTAACGGGAAGTTCACCGAGTGTTAAGCATAGTTGCTGCCTCTGTCTCTGTCGAGTTTTTAAATGAGCCCAAACGTCGTTATTCCGCTCAATTCACTCGCTAAGACATGCATCTTGCTAGTGGCTGTGAAATTTGGCGGCGTAGCTGTGTCAAATGTAGAAATTTCGTGTTTTAAAGTAATCAGAGACCCGAAATGTCGATGAAATTTTCTGCTGTTACTTTATGAGCTTGTATCACTGTAGTTTTTACACGATTGGATATAATAAATATAGGCTTGATCGGGTCTCTCGGGGAAGTGGTCGAGATGAGAAGCCGAGGGAGGGGGCGGAAAGGGGGCCGGCCTTCACGGTCTCGGGCTCTCCACAAAATGGTAGTAACCCCCTATCCAACCGCAGGTAGACATGCGGGATGATAGAGAGGGATAGAGCTGGGTAGAGGAGAACGGCAGAGACGCCTCTCCCACGGCTTCGAAGTAATGCCAAAGTAGTACCGAGCCTGGGGGGAGGAATCCGGGTTTAGTGGGTATGTGAGTCCTACACTAGTCACGCAGGCTGCTAGTGGCGCATGTGCATCATGCATTCCCAAAATCTCCTAGATAAAAAAAGTGGATCAAAATGTTTGTCGCATCGCTTATCTACAATTTTAAAATACGTATCCCAACAACGGCGCCGGAGGGAGACGTTCTTCAAAACTGACAAAAATAAGTATCATGTAGATTAGCTCGGAATTGCGTTTGTGGCAGGTGAAACTGTAACATATCAGACAGAAGCGAAACTGTAACATATCAGACAGAAGCAGAGCGGGTACCGTGCTGTAATTCAACGTTTTTTTTGAAAGCATAACTACAACGGAAGCTTAAATTAGATGCAGTTTACGGAATTTTTCGCTTTACTCCAGAGCGGGAAGATACTACCAGAACGTGGACCGCGTGCAGCAAACATTCTTCTAGTAGAGTAGAATAGAAGGTTTCATTATTCATGTAATGAAGAGTAAGGAATGACTGGTCGCAGGCGGGAACTGTGCAGTCTTCCTGTTGCGAATATGCCTGGCCACGCGCGAGACGAACAAATTATTGATGTTCTTCGTTCAGGAAACGCACCTGGGCACATGTATTATTTGGCTTGTGCGACTGTTCGGCCGCACTTCAAAGAAATTATCAAATAAGACTTGCACCTATTATACAGGGTTATATATTAAGTTATTTTTAGGTTGCTAGTCATTAGGGTTATTGTTGTTTGTTTATTTTCCTAGCTGGGAATAAAGATCTCATAACTGACTCCAGTGTTCTTAAGGAGGATAAGGACAGTGTGAGACCAAATAATTAATGTCGCTGGTGTGGTGAATTTGCAATCAGAGAATACGATTGGCAGTAAGTTATAGATTGCCATCGCCCGATCTTTAAAATCCAAATTCATTTGCAATTAATTCGATACCAAAGTTGATTTTACAACCCAGGCCTTAAGCAGATTACCTGATTGTTGGGGACATAATTCTGTGTATTTTAGAAAATTATAACATAACAGACATACCTAGCGACGAAGAGTTTAATTTACTAAATGAAGAACGTGTCTTATTGCTCACATATATTATTGGCAGAGAGCGAGTTTTGAATTTAGTTTTGACACTGTTGACTCAGAAGACATAAGTGATCACCAACTAGCTAACCTTGAATTTTATTTATTTGGCAAGAACAAAGACAAACAGATCCGCGCCATAGAATCAATCGATTGTCGTTTATTAAAGTCAAAAGTAAAGCTAAAGGATTGGTCATTCATGCAAACATTAGATTCAGCCAATGACGCCAGTTGTTTATTCCAGAGTGCATCCAGTTGTTAGAAGAAAGTACATCCTCCCGACTTTTGGGATCAAAATACATACCTATGGAAAAGTGGGTTATACCTGAGTTAGTAATTGCAATTCGTAAAAGAGACAGGTTGCATAAAGAAAACAATATAACACAGTCACGTGTAGCAAAACACCGGTTCGATACTTACAAAAATAATATCTCTAAATTTGTAAAAAAGCCAAGAGCAATTTTTACAAGCCCAATTCGAACATGCTGGTAATCCAAATAACATGGAAGGCTGTAAACTCGTATTTTATAAAATAAAAAAAACTGAAAGGGTAGCTCGTTACGTTTAGAATTAGTCAGGTCAAACATTAATCAGGTCGATTAGCATACGATAAACAATAATCTATAAGATTGATTGATCCAGGAAATGAACAACCAACAAAATCGAATGTTTTGTTCGTGGGTTTTATTGTTTTATTACCAGAAATAGCGTGAAATATCTAAATGTATTAAATGTGTAAATGAGCTAAAGGCAGCTAGACTGAACAATATTCCTATCAAAATGTTTAAGCAAAATGTTCTTATATTTACTGACATATTCCACTCACTTATAATAAGAATAATTAACACAACACAATATCCTGACAATTTCAAGCAATCACTCTAACACCTAATTCACAGAGCAGGTACGTATTCCAATATTAGCAATTTGAGACTAATCCCTATTAATAAAATAGTAATTAAGGCATTATTCAAACTTTTAAAAGCTAACAATTCATTAAACAGCAATCAATACCAGTCTACTTTTGGAAGTCGTCAGGTGCGATCGCGTCTTGCTTTGCTCGGTAAAATCTGGTCAAAAGTGCGGGAACCCGAGGTTCACAACGGACTGACCAATTGCACTAGATAGACGTAACGGTAGAGAGCACGATGCACGTGAAATACACCACAATAGGACTGTGTACTGACAAAAAACTAACAAGTTTTAAACTGTGACTTTCGAACGTTCGAAAATCGAACTTCGGTCCCACCGAAGCTCAATTTCCAGGCTGAATTGTTCACAAGGAGACCTGTACCATCAAATGATCGGTGGGACCGCTATGTACATATGGGCGGTGACTGGTTTGTAGTGTCCTGTATACAGTGGAATACACAAGTGTGTACACGTACACCATCTGTATACGTGTGCACATATATAGCGCATATAGTGTGTATATAGCTGACCGACACTCGTTGGGCGCGCACCAGGCTGCGCCTGTGTCGAGGGTAGGGGTGGCAGAGCGCGCAGGTTCACCAAGCAAGGGCAGCAACCCTTGACGCGTGGGCGCGGGAATGGGCCACTCCAGGTTCGGATACTTCCCGGCCACCGGAACGGTCGGACACACGGTCTCTGCCTGCACGTCAGTCGCTACGACACGTGCGTTTTAGTGCGTGAGAGTCCAACATTAGGTGTTGTTAATTGCCACCGACCGTGCATTATGCATTTTCCAAACTTCCCATATAAAAAGAAGCGCGCAGGGCCGCCGACTATAGAACTTGCCGAGAAAAGATCGATCTAGGTTTGAACCCAGCGCGTTTTTTATGGTTCTTAGGATAATTGCTCTTATTTAAATACGCGTATATAAAAATATGTTTTGTTCACCGCGCCGCTCAAAGAGCGCGGCAAGCGCGCGCCTGCAAAGCCTCGCAGATCTCGACGTATTCTACGACGGCTCCTGTCAGGCAGCGGTTAATTCCGGCAAAGCGGCATCCAGGAACCACCTGGACAAAACAGCCAGGTTAGTGGCAGGGTCCTTTATCACTTGACCAACAGAAAAACTTAGACGGCTTGGTCAAAAGCCTGGCAGAGGGGCTCCGGGTTCTCGCGAAAAAGACCAGGATACAAAGAAAGGATGTCGGCACCTGGAGCGCTCTAGAGACCATTGACTCCGGGTGCCAAGGTTACCCGAGGAGTGTGCACTAATTGGCAGGCCGAAAAAATGACCGCTTTTACAGATGCTTGCAATACGGATGAGGTCCTCAAACGCCTCCTCGCCAAAGACTGGCCATCAGCCGCTTACACCTCGGAACCAGCATCCTAAAAGAGGGCTTTCTTCGGATCCTGGTGGCTAGAGAGGACGACCCATCAGACAAAGCGGTATGGCAAAGCATGGCCTGCCAATTCCAGAGCATTGCCGGGGAGGCCGGAAACAGGAGAGATGTAGTCCCGTCCTATAAGCTAGATGGGGAATGACGGCGAAGCTACCACTAGGGCCCTGGTGGCACTCCGTCTTTCCATCCAGGACAAGGACCTCCTGGAGTAAGTTTTTGCAAAGGCCAAGGTTCTTGCGGGCTTAGGGAAACCTTGGCCTATCTCTTGCCACATGACCAGTCAAGAGAAGCAGAGGGGAGTTGGGAAACTTCTCGAGTGCCTTGCCACAACACAAGGTCTACACGTTGCCGTTACCTCCACGACACAAAAGAAGGCCCTAGAGAGGGTGAAGAGGGGCAGGCCCAGCTCCACAACAACATTAAAAAAGAGGGAAGGAAAGACCTACGTGGGCATGGGCCGGGAATTGGGTACCAGGATGGACCCTAACACACACAACGTCAGAGCCAACCGCGTCCTGCAACTACCTAGCGGGTAGGTAAGACTGGTAGTGACGGAGACGGCAGAAAGAGGAATCAGTACATTCCTTTAGGCCTTGAAATCAGCCGGGGCAGCAGACGTGAGCCGGGACCATTTTTTCTGCGAGGCCTGCTTATAAGAGACATCATCAAGGGCACCTCCGACGAGGACATCAAAAAGGCCCCCCGAAAGGCGGCGCATTTCGAAGGACTATTGACTGTTAACCCCCCCCTAAAAGGGTGAACCGGTCGGTGAAAGGCTCTGTTCCGAGTGGCCCGAGGCGGTCAAAACCAAGTGCTCCCACAAATGCGGGGCGCTGAGACACCTATCTAGGGAGTACGCAGTGAAGGCCATCTGCTACAACTGCGGCGAAGAGGGGATCCAGCCAACACTCCCAGCATGCCCGAAGTGTTAGAAAACAACTGGAGCAATTTCGTCGCCACTGCAGCAGACCAACACCGTAGCGGCGCCCGCGCTCCCCGTCTCGAAGCCAATGCCCCTGCCCCCGCAGCGGTTCGATCTACTCCAGGGTACCACCCTAATGCCGCGGTGGATGCTGAATGGTTTACCTTGGAACCCAGAGGAGCCGCAAGCGGATACAAGAATCACCTTCTGCGGACCCCGGGCCTCTATAGGCCTCCAACACACAGTCTTCTCCTGCACTAAGAAATGACGAATGTTCTTAAAGTTCTGCTGCTCACGCGAGGGTTGAGAAGATCAGGAGCAGGCTCTGGACAGAAGTGCTGGTGGTCAGTTCTGAGCCCAATATCGGTGGGCTGAGGAGCGCCGCCCGGAGCAATTTGCGGATGCCGAAAAGGCAACAAGCAACTTGACCGCCAATGCCACTTCCGGATCTCGGGACACGGCGACGGCTATGGCTTTACATAGACGACGTGGGCGCTTTTACTTATGCTACTGCAGACGACGTTCCGCTTGAAGATCTTATCAAGCTTTTAGAAGACCTAACCGTATCTTTAACAAGAATGACACGCTTTTAATTATAACAGGAGACTTTATTGTCTGCTACCGCGTGGGGCTCCACCGCTAACAGCCGGAGGGGACACGTAGTCTTTGAATGGTTGGCGGCCATAAGGTTGGTCGTTTTTACAAACGGGTGCCTCCACTTCACAGGGCTGAGAGCGCCGCTTGTATAGATCTGTTTATCACGCGCGGACAGAGGCTCACCGGATTTTCAACTGGAGGAGTGCAAACAGGACGGAGAATCACTAAGTGACCACTA
>QVRM01003671.1:0-33621 GCA_003439945.1 Dermanyssus gallinae | reverse complement strand
ACACGCTGCTCGAATCTACACTGCGTCCACGTGCAGTGCTTATCAATTGGAAACAACTAAGCCAGTGAAAAACAGAGCGCCACTCTCTTTCTTCATTGTCGACAAACGACAACAACAAAGTTCGTCACTACTACACTAGAGCCCACGTGAAGTGACGAAAAGACCTAAATGCTAAACAAACATCTCTATGCAGATCTCGAGTGCCGCGACAGGCAGTGTGAGCTCGTAGTTGGCCAAAACCTGCGGATGTAGCACTCCAAAGAAGCCCACCGGTGTGCCGCGTACCAGAACTTCGGCACAGCGGCCCGGCAAGAACATGCCGTTGGTGGCGGGTCGAATTTCGTACGTCAGCTTGCGTGCGCCGCTGCTCGGCTGCGTAACGTGGCCGACGTTCAGCAGGCACATGACTCGATCGAGGAGGCCAGTGTATCAGTTCGAAAACCCGACGTCTTGCCAGTAGTAGACCGCGCAGAGGTGTCGCTGGTTTTTGGCGCCGACGTCCGCGTCGGCCGACTTTCTGACGACGTCCGACACCTCGAACAGACGAAGCGGCAGCGGCATCTTTCGGTTGCTGTTGATCGTCTTGAGGAGGCCGGGCAGCAGACGCGTCCGGGCCACCTGAAACTCGAGCGTCTTCGGGTTGGACACGTGCACGGCGTCGGCGCAGCCGTCCGCCACCAGAATCTTGGTCGAGATGTCGTCGCGCGAGCAGAGCGAAAACGTCAGCGCCTCGGTGAAGCCGCTCTGCGCGAGACCCTCGCGCAGCTGGTCCGACAGCTTGTTGACGGGCAGCTGGCGGCCCGTCGTGACGGTGGCCGGCATCGCCATAGCGATGTTGTTGTAGCCGTGCGCGATGCCGACGTCTTCGATGATGTCCACCGGGTGAATGATGTCGTGTCGGGTCGGCGGCACCGTAACGCTCAGTCGGCCGGCGGCGGCGTCGTCGTCCGTCACCACGCGCGTCTCCAGCGACATCTTCGACAGCAGGTCGGCGATTCGCGTCGCCTCGAGCTGCGTGCCGAGCATCCGATTGACTCGCTGGGCGTCCAGCGTCACCTCGCGGTAGGGCAGCTTCGGCCACAGCTCGCTCGAGCCGTCCGGCCGCACGCAGCGCACCTGCTCGACGCGGAACGCGTCGTCGCAGTACGCCGAGAACATGGCGACGATCGTGTCGAGCACGACCGACGCCTTGTGTTCGTCCGTCGCCGTCACGTCAATGAACACGTTCCGCGTGGCGAGCGTGATCTTCGTGTGTTCCGAGTTGATGATGGGCGGCATCGAGCACACGACGCCGTCGGCGTCCCGCACCACCGGGAACACCGGCGACTTCTCGATGATCGGCAGGTAGAATCGCAGCTGCGCGTGCTTGGCGTACAGCTGCATCAGCTGGCCGCCGGTGAACTCGGCCGTCTGGCCGAGCGGCACGAACCGAATGTCGTCGGGCGGCAGCGCGTCGTAGCGGAACGGCGCCCGAACCGTGTCGAGATCGTGGGTGCCGATCGACACCAGCTGACGCTTGCGGCCGATGTTGTGGTGCAGCTTGTCCTGCAGGTCGATGAACGAGTCGTAGCGGGCTTTCGTGAACGTGACGTTGCGCAGGACGGCGCCGACGAACACCGGCCGAACGAGCTTGGTGGCGTCGCCGATGACGACGTCGAGCGGCGCGTCGGGCCGGACGACTTCGTACCGCGGCACAGCGAGCTTGCCCTGGAAGATGAGCAGCGATCGCGCGAGGCCCTCGAGGCAGAGCAGGTCGTACCGGTTGGCCGGAATGTCCACCTTGTAGATGACGTCGTCGGACGCGTCGGCGGCCGCGTCACCCGCCGCGTCCTCGCCCTGTTCCTTGGCGAGCAGCTTCTTGGCCGACGTCACCTCGTCGAGCTCGAGTCCGTACTCGAAGCACAGATCGGCGAACTCTTTCTCGGTGAACCGGCGACCCATCGCCTCAAACAGCAGCTCGACATTGACTCCGACGGTCGGCATGTTGCTGGTTGTTGTTGTTGTTGTTGTTGCTGTTTTGGCAGATGTTGTTCTGCCGCCAGCGGGCTCGCAGTTATCGCGTTAGCAATCCGTCGTGTCTAATTGCATGTGGCAGCAAGCCAGGCGCTTCTGTCGCTGTATGGAATAAACGGACCGTAATAAACACTTTCAGACAGCGCAAAACGAATGTATATCCACTGTCTCAATCTGTCTCTCTCGCTGCCTCGGCGATCTCCGCCTGTTACCTGCCCCTGTGTCGCTACAGTGGACGAAGAAGCACTGGCAATACTAACAAACACACACAATTTGGCCGACTGTCCGACCTGACGACGATCAAGTCGGACAAAACGAGTCAACTGTCAAGCCAGCACGATTATGAAATCCTCGAGATTCTTTCTGATGAAACTTCGAACACGGCCTGTCTTTGCCTACCCAGTCAGTCGCCTGTCCCCGCACGTTTCGAACGCTCCTCTCAACCCGCTTGGTAAACGCCGACCCCGTCGTCACAACAAAACATAACAGGATAAATGGCAACGTCGAAACAATGCTCTGTTGTTGTTGTTGATATTGTTGCTGTTGTTGCTATGGTGTGTTGCGCTCCCTCCAGTTGAGTCTTGTTTACACAAATATTGGTGGCATAATAGGCGGGGAAAAAATGCCACATCGCGTATAAGTTCGTTGCCGAGCTACGCCGAGCCACAGTCTGGTTTCAAATCGTATGTGGTGCTTATACAAAATGTGATGAGATCATCAATGCGAAAGTTAGCTCTTGCTCTTGTGGTATTTGGCGCATAACGATTGCGATGTTACTTTACTGCGTTCGTAGGGTACGAATACAGGATTTAAAATGTTAAATCGTAATGGCCATTGGCATTAGCCATTGGAAGCAGGCAGGAAGCAATGCTACAAGACAAATCAAAAGCACGATTATTCAATGGTCATAGCAATACGATGCAATTTCGTTACGATGTGTGATGTCCAGTACGAGTTGCTTCTAGTCGAAAAAGAGACGATTCCTTGGGCGGAATTACGGCGCGCCGAACGTTAGTTGAGACGAAATATCATACGTAGTCGAGTCCAATTGGCCATAGGTAGTGCCGTGTTTTACGGCGGTACAGTTTACGGCGAAAGTCAATAAGACTGTTCTAACACGAAGCGATTGTATGACTTTATAGAAGACTGTATCGCTTACCTGCTTGCGTAGAGTGAGTGAGTGCCCGGTTAGGCGGCCGGGTAAAAATCAGATGGCATTCAGATAGTGCTGGTTTGACGATATGAATGCTCCGACCGGTGCCAGCCGCATCGCAGGGAGCCAAAACAACAAAAACAATCAGGCGGACAAGCAGACGGCCAGATAGACAGAGAGACTCACCGACCAACTAACTATCTCTGTATCAGGCGGTCGGGCTAGGTGGTTGGGTTTATTACACTTCGTAGTAGTCAGCAGATGTCCGAGCATCGTTCGAAATCGAATGAGTGCCAATACGAGGACCACAGTCACTTGGATGATCATGTGATTGATAGTCTTGAATCTAAGGCAATAAGAAAACAACAGCAACGAACACTAGAGTGATCAAAGTATTCATCGTAAATATAACTATAATGATCTTTCAGCAACGTAGTCGTCGACAGTGTTGGCTGTTCAAGCGATTTGTGCGAGCGAAGAGAGCAATCGTGTTGGTGTCCCTTGACTGAGGTACATTTGAGCCGCCTTTGTTCGAGAGTGGACGGATTAGACTACTATGAAGTGTATGATGTGCTGAGTTCGATTGCCCCTAGTTAGCCCCTAGCTGAACTAACTCAAATTGGTGGCGGTGGTTGTGTTCAGGACGGGTTTTTAGTGTTGGCTGTTGGGTGGGTGGTTGACGGTTTTTTGGCGGCAAACAAGCAAGCAAGTGGAAATCGCGCGAAAATGGGCTTCATACATTTTCCCACACAGCTGACCGAGGAGGAGCAAGCCCTGAAGAGTAAATACGCGAAATTGAAGCGCAAAAAGAAACAGGTATGGCGTATTAAGCGAAACTCTGTTAAACAACTGAAGTTATGATTGGCACATGGCTGTCGACTTGTTATGGTTGCTCGCATATATATATATATATATATATATATATATATATCTGATGGATATCCGTTTTGGCGAACAAGTCAAATCAATGAGAAGGAATGTTTTGTATCTGACACGACGTCGTTGCATTGCTCATTGTAGTATTTACTTTTTCGTAGAGGTCGGGCGGCGAGTAACAGTTGCCACTGAGAAAGAAAGACATACATATACATTTAACGAAATACCGAAAGGAAAGAGGTCACGAAATGCTGTTTGCAATTAGTAGCATAACAGTAATCATATTAATGATATGTGTGATTGATGCTGCGGCCTTTTTGTCTTTCAACGGGACGGCTGAACTAACTCAATGGTCACATTCTGCTGCGTTTGGAATTTGAATTTACCGGCGATAATTACACCTAGCTCAAGCCGCAGCCCAGCAAAGAACAAGAGCAAAAGGAGCAGGCCGACAAGATTCTCGCCTCAATTGCAGCCACCAAGAGAAAGTCGCATGACGGTATGCTTCCAATCATTATATATATATATATATATATATATATACGTATTCTGCTTTGGCCTACTTCATACTTCGACGGAGGTCAAACATATACATACATATAGTTGCAGGTCAGTTTCTCGATGCGTCTCTCTCCCTCTCTCTATCTGCCATTATCTGATGATAAAACTACAACAGCGTGTTTCTTAGTGTTTTTTTTTTCAAAATGAAATGAATGCAATTACGATATCGAACTGTAACTTCGGCAACTGAATGAATTGAGAGCTCATAACGAGAGGCATATCACCCGCTTTGACTAAGGCTGTAAGACAAGTGTTCAACACAATCCTTCTCCTCATACAGGGATAGCGAAACCTGACACGAAGGAGTTGGCCAAGAAGCTTTTGAAGTCCGGCGCCATCAAGCCGATCAAGTCCGAGCCGGCCGAGAAGACCGTCTTCAAGCGAAGCAAGGGTGCAGGCCGGAAACGCAACATCATTGGATCCGAAGTCGGGTATGACGACGTCTCAACTGTCGCTGTCGATCCGATCATCTTCATCATCAGATATGACTTTTTTTGCAGCATTATTTTTGTTCAGTCGTTAGCAATGATTGGGCGTAAATCCTCATCATGTCTGATGAGCGAGCAAATCCCTATTGTTTTTTTTCTACTTTTATAGGGGCTCGATTTTAGTGTTATCTTGTTGCTCGTTGTACGTTCAGGTACCAACCGTTTTCGGAGCCGGGATCAAAAGGCGGCGACTTCTGGCGGCCCTAATTCGAAGGTTGGCGCTCTTGATCAGGACGATCCCGCTCTCCTGGCTGAGAAAGAGTACAACCCAGATGCGACGACCACGGCCTCGAGCTCGGCAAGCCGAAAAGGAAGCACGGTTTACTTACACGCCCAAGGTGAGCATCACCGACGCATACAACAATCGTCAAGTAGATGTAATCAGTGTTACTTACTGGGCACCACCCAAATCATCTTTCTCACCACTTTGTGACGTTCCCGCTGTTGTTGTTATTGTTGTTGTGTATTGATGGTTGCTGCACCTTTACCACACCTTTCAAGCATGGTCATGAAGTGGCACTTTTCCGGACTGGGCTATATATATATATATATATATATGTATTTCGGGCTGACCCCCAGCCAAGATTTGACGTCTACGGGAGTACTTTTCGCATTGCTTCATAGACGGACCCCTATAAATACAAATGTGCCACGGTGGGGCTCGAACCCGCGCACCTATGTTCCTTCCTCCGGTCGCGCGGCGCAGGCGAATGCACCACGCCACCGGGTTCGACTCCGGAATGAGCTGCTTTTTGCTAACTGTCCGTCCGTCTAGGATTGTCAGTGCAATGCATACTTGGTAGTAGGCCCCCAAGGGATCACAAATACGGCCCACATAATTAGCTGCTTTTTATGTATATAAATGTTCTAGTAAGTGCTTGAGACGCTACTCCAGTGCTTCCTGCTGTCTGTGATAGATTATGTGGTGCTACAGTAAAACGCGATAAGTCCGCGATAATAATATCGTTGTCTGGGTATGGGACCTTTTGCATGGTCGGATTTACTCCAGATTACCGCGTCCGTCCAATCTTGGGTAATAGGACTGCGATTAATTTAAAAATACTCAACGGCCGTGGAGATTGCCTGAATAGTACCGAAAGGCGAGAGAGACGTCATGCATTACATCCCGGCGTGAGGCAGAATCGATACGCTACTGGCAGCCAGACAACGAAAAATATTAGCAACTGCAGGTGGTGGCATTAAAGCAGCTTATCGCTAATTCTCAGACGGAAAGCTGGCAAATTCCTTTAAAAAATCCGTTATCACTTGTTACACACATAAAATAAATGCTTATTTTTGTTATTTTTTGCATTTGGTACAGATGTTTCTGTTGCTTACGCGAGTAGGCGTGCGATAGGTAAATAAATAATGGTTTATTCTGTGTGTTTTGCAATTTGGCCTACCCAATAGGGATGACGGAGACGTTGGCGAGGAAGGCGTGCGCCTCCCATTCTGGATCGATCGTTCATATTTCTGTCGAGGAGAACAAGAGCTGTGCCTTCGTAACCTTCGACAGCTATGAAACGGCCGAGAAGGTCATCCAGGCTCTCGACGGCAATTTTGTTCTCGGAGTTACCTTGAAAGTGGGTATTCGACTAGTCATTTTCATTCAAACAAGCCTTTTTCAAAAGCCAGTTATAAGGTAACGTTTGTATTGTCAACCAGAGACGGCTATTTAGGAGTTATTTTGTACTTCTGGCATTCATTTATTTGCGCTATTTCTCCCGCGCAGTCCCTAGTATCTCGTCTCTAACCGAATTTCAACACTGATCTGTGGAATACCCTTTACTAACACCCTAATGTTTATTTTAGTGTTAAACAGTGGTGTCGTTTCTGTTGTAGTAGCCGTTCCTCTATTTTTTGTGTATGGCTTGACGTTTGTTACTTATTTGCCTATGTTGAAATGTCCGTGGCATTCCTTGGCACGCATTCACATGCTTCTTGTGCTGCGGTTCTGCCAGGCAGATCAACGTGCACGAACGCCTTAGGCTTCATATTAGACGCTCTGCCTAGCTCAGCCCCCATTTCCACGAGAGAGTCGTTAATGCATTTGTGATCGACTTTGCATACCGTCGACTTTGCAGGCGGCACTGGCACGTCGGCCAGCCTCAACTGCCCTCAACCGCTACACCTCCACCACCGATCCCAGCGTCGAATTCAAGTGAGGTCAAACGATCTCTCGTTGTCTACGAAGACATTTTTTAACTTTACCCCGACCGCGTATCAGTAAACTTGGAAAAGCCAGCAAGTTGACACGTCGGTCCTCGCCAACCGACGCCGAACTTCAGCAACACGGTCATCATTCGTCGCGGCCATTCGGTGCAGCAGACCATGCAGTCGGGTGGATACGATCACTGTTCTATTCCAACAGAACGAGCAAGCGAATGCGAGAACATGCCGAACAATAGACAGAACTCTCAGTTTTACACAACTCGAGATAGGAAGTATGCACTACACCAGAGTGTGGGGGACATATTCCTGTGGTCTCGACCAGCAACAAATTATATATATATATATATATATATATATATATATATATAGACGCGTACTGTTGTCCATTGTTATGGAGTCCAACTATAGGTCGTAAGCCTTAAGTCTGTATACAGCGCCTGACTCCTTTAAGGGCGCACAAATCATACTAAAAATGAATAACACTTATGACTGTATATAGATATAACTTCCGGGGGATTGTACATACTAGTATTCGATAAAGTGGGGAGACACAAACTCTCATGGAAACAGCTGTTATAATAAAATAAATAAAAAAAAACAAATTGTTATCATTTTAATTTTTAAACTATCTACTTTTTGCCATTGTATTTTGGCCAGAAGGGTCGCAGCCCTTGATTGTCACTTAATTGTTACATCGCGTGCACTGTATATTATGGTATATAGTACCTAAATAAGTCGCCTTACCAGCACTTAGTTGCTTATGGCATTAGGTGTACGAATGACGTTTCTAGTATATGACAAGTTACCTAAGCGTGCGTGACGGATTTTACTTACAGACAGAAATATTTCACTGCAAGATAGCCCGATACATATATTAGGCATCTCTTCGACGGAGAAATGTTCACTAAATCTCCAAACAAGGCTGCCCCTTTCACGAGTGTTTCCATTACCAGATTCAGACTTTGTTCAAAATGTATTACTAAAGGCTTTAAGATTTTGGATTTTGCCGACAAACCTCGCATACCGTTAGTCGTTTACATGTGATATTATTGCAAATACTAGAGCCACAAGTGCGGTCGCGTCTGTACGGAACTACAAAGATACTCAACGAACCTCAAAATTAAAGTAGTGCTGCCATAAAAAGTTATAATTGCAAAGTGTATACTAAAGCATACATATATATGATGAACATAAACTGGAAAAAAATCCGCCAATACCTAGATAAGGCTATGGTATGTCTAGGGCAACAAAGATCCTAGAGGAGGTTAAGAAAAATAAACGCCGTCCTAGCGTTGAAGCAACGAATGGAGCGCTTGGCGAAACAGTGCGTAATGCAAGTTCCCACGAAGAAAGAGGTTAAAGAAAGTTTTAAAATGTTTCATAAGCTACTGAATAAGCTAGACATAATTAAAAGTATTGCCAATACTAGAGTACGCAACATGTAGATAAATAGAGTTGTCTTCATTATCAAAAATATATTTATTGTTGCAGCTTGTTTGATTTATTACCACCCAAATAGAATTAAAAAAAAATATATGTATATATATATATATATATATATATAATATAAATGTATATGAAACCTGAATATTAAATTCACGTTATATAAATACTAAAAATAATATACATTATTTTATGGCCCACGCTTCTTTACAGTTTTGAGGGAATTAATATTATAATGGCAACAAGAATGCGCTTACTGTCGTAGCCTACTAGAATACTATTTTTCACAAAGTGATCTTCATAGCTTCATCTAGACATGGGAGAGCAGACTTCAGTCATCTTCGCTGTCCGTGTCATTTTTATCGTCTCCGGAACCACGTTCAGTCCCAGCTGCAGATGTGGGGAGGATTCGCGGCAGACCAGCCACCTTAAGGCGATCGAGGAAGGCAACGCTTCGCTCCTGAATTTCCTTGAGTGGTCCATTTAATGTTCTGAAAGTATCATTGTATAAGCTACGTTTAGATACGGTTTCTCTTCATAGGACTGCTCTGTGCTAAAATGCATATAAGTGTGAGTACAACCCCTGAAAAATGTCAAAGCACTTGTGATCGCGCTCCCCTGCTATCATATTTGAAGCTCTGGAATCATGGATAGAGATACGTCAAAAAGCGTTCTATATATATATATATATATAGGTTTACACCTTTCTATGTAGCATACAACATAAATCCGCGCGAATATATATATATATATATATATATATATAGTACGCCTACTGATTCAAAGCGAGACTCTAAGAGAACAACATCGAAGATAATAAAACAGTGCTTTGGAACAATTTCAAAAACGATGTGACGTACCTTAAGTTACATGTGCACAATTACACCTTATTTAGTGGATAATTCACTTCTCGACGAACCTTATCTGTCACAATGTAATCTCAAAACACTTGAACAAAGGTGAGCCAGAACTATGCAATCAGCAGTCCCTTACGTATTGATCATTTCACTGAGGAAGTAGCCTCTGTTAGAAAACCCACATGATGACTTGCGTACTCGATTTTTCGACCTTGGCTGCATCGAGCCAGTCCGCCGGCAGTAGCTTGACGATGCTTTCACCCTCCTCCGCTTCACTAATGACAAACTTCATTGAACTGCAACCAATATATATATATATATATATATATATATATATATATATATATATAGTCAATGACAATGAAGACAACTCTTTTGCTAGTGATGCATGGTGCAAATGCATCACTAGCAGCCTGGCGTAAATTATTGTGTAATACACTTGTTGTAATATATGTAGTAATTTTGATAACTCGACAATTCGACTAGTTCGCCATGCGCTCTTTCTTATTCTTATATATATAAATATATATATATATATATACAGGGTGTCCCAGAGTTCATTCAACAAACTTTCGGATCTGGTAAAACTCGACAAAAAAGTATTTTCTTCCAATAAAACAAATGGCAGAAATGTCTTCTAAAAATGGGCAATTGAACGTGAAAGCCAAAATATAAAAGTTGCAAAGAGCTTCATTTCTTGAGAATTATCTTCAATACAACATTTGTTCTGCTTTGAGCTAACGTAGAACACATTTTAACAGATTCAACATTTCCTCCAAACAGGCAGGTATGGTTTGTCGATAGGATAACTGGGGCCCTCGCAATCGCAGATTTAGTGAAGATACGTCAGGAAAAAGCTTGATACAATCGCTTTTGGTAATTTCGCTCTCACTCCAAAAGGAGACATTTCCGCCCCCCAGTTCCATCGGAACATTGATTGTTTCGCCGAGTTGTACTAGACCCCGAAGTTTGTGGGCGAATTTTGGGAGCCCTGTAGATACAATTGAATATAAATTTGCCTCTTTGGTTCGAGACTTGGTTGAGCATTGATAGATATACAGATATATCTATCAATGCTCAACCAAGATACGATAGTATACAGAGAAGTCACCCCTGGCGACCGCTACAATGTGTACCGTCGCGATATATATATATATATATATATATACAACGTACTGATGTCGTACGTGGAGTAGGTGAATTATTTGATTACCTATGTGATACTGCTAGGTCGATGGTTTTTATCGAGAAATTAATCTTTCAATAATAGATTGGTCCAATTTTATAATTTAAAAATCTAACTGGAAGGAAACAGCTTTTGTAAATTCGTGTATCTCAAATAGCCTCTTTCAACTTATAGATAAAGTTACGTGTCTGTCAACACTACGTGCTGATGCAAGTGACGAAAATAGCGCTAAGCATATATGGCCTAAATTCGATAACTGGCCCTGCATTTGTAGATGAGCTTATGCTAACTGCAGCCCCAGCAAGATCTGATTATAATGCTCTCTCATTTATATTTAAAGCGGATGTCAGTCGTGGCTTGAACTTTTGAGAGGGTGAGTACAAGGCAACTGGATGCAAGTTATGCCAAATATTTTCATATTGAGATACTGTAGATGAAATGTTCAATCTGTACCATCATCAAGACACGCACTTTTGGACGAGTTTGTGCCAAGACGCAGTGACACACTAACTAATTGTACTTTAAGGGAGCACGTGATTTCAAAACCCTAATGGAACAAGGCCAAATATGAACTACAAAAAAACGCGAACAAAACAGCAGCAGATTGAGGATTCTGGAGGAGTCAAAGCTTGACCTCGAGGATTTAAGAAACATTTTTATATATGCTAGCGAAAAATGAAAGGAGGAAAATTTAAGGGTTCTGGAGGAGTCAAAGCTTGACCTCGAGGATTTAAAATCCTTTTTTATATGGTAACGATTAAAGGGGGAAAACAGGCTCACCAAATCAAAACGATGTAATAATGAATAGTGTATTTAAGATATTCATTAAATAAGGCTGATTTTTTTCAGTCTACAGATACAGATTTAAAAACTTCTTAAATACATTTTACAAAAAAAAATTATTTAAGAAGTTTTTAAATCTGTATATATTACTTGGAGTACGATTTCCCCCTTAGAACACGGAACAAGATGTGCAGTCCTTATAATAACGGAAGAAGCAAAAATGCGTAATGAAGACTTCATCTCACTTTTATAAGTGATGGAAGCAATCGGCAGAGCACTACGGGAAAAACTCACTGGGAAGGAATTAATAACAACATGAACTCATAAGGGGTACCCTTGGTTGTACGAATGGCGACAATACTGAAAGAGCAGCACAAATTTAGATAAGAAAGATCCACTCGCTTAGTAATTGGGGTGTTGCTTGGAGCAATCTGGGAGATGCTGTTCCAGGTTATACCAAAAAAAAATCGGAATGCCATTACAACATTGCAAAGCATATATACCATAATTATCCTAGTGTTCACTAGGCATTCAGATAATATGCATAATGCCAGCTGTGCAAATACTTGAGCATTATTATAAGGTAACGAAAATAATCTGCTAATACCGTACAATAACAAATGTTTTATTAAGCTTCTGTAGTGTCGAGCCCGGTGGCGTGGTGGCATGCGTCTGCGCCTCGCGACCGGAGGAGTCACTAGATAGGTGCGCGGGTTCGAGCCCTACCGGTGCACATTTGTATTTAGGGGAATCCGTCTATGAAGCAATGCCAAAAGCAGTCCCATGGACGTTAAATCTTGGCTGAGAGTCAGCCCCGAAATATTTTTTTTAAGCTTCTGTAGTAAAGTTCCTTATGGCGCTCGTCTCAAGTCAAGTTAAGAACACCTTTATTTAGGCGGAACAAATAACAGATACGACGAAGAACATTACGCAAAAAATCTATAAAGGGTACTCTGATACATACCTTGTCAGCGGGCCCGATCCGAGAACATTTTGCTGGGCACTTTCCGACATGATCCAATGCGATCCAAGGCAGGGAAAATATTTCCCGCCGCTGTAAACAGAGTATAGGCGAGAACTCCAGCTGAAACTTGCGTGTATTTACACGCCGTAGTTTCTTGATACCACGCAATCTGCCTCACGAACCAGCAAGCTAACTCTAGACATGTGAGTGTAAAATACAAATGAAGATATATATATATATATATATATATATATGCTTAGAGAGAGACAATTTCAGATGAATACGACCGCAATTGCGTGCACAAGGCACACTGCACAGACCGATGGTGGACGCAATTCGAATTTCGAATGTTTGTGTATCGAGCAAGGAGAGGGCAGACGCGGCCGGCGGTTCACAGAGCGCACGTGAGTTCGTATAGGTTTGTTTACAGACAACAGCTGACCTGGCGGCGTATTGCTGAGAATCTGGGAACATGACGAATGCTATATTACCACAACTACTCTTACTTCGACTACTCGGCTAAACTTTACTCTGACAGAAGACGACTAACCCGAGAAGCAACGCAACAACTCAACCACACTAAACGTTTCGTGGCGCCGAATATCCAGACGTTCGACGGAAATCTTCTAGATACCTACGGCGCCCGACAGACAGGTAGGATTGTGAAGACAGGGCTGACAAGGACTGCTACGATTCGGCAGCATTTGCCGGCAACTCGCAGGTGTCCATTGTGTCTATGTTTTGTGTGACTTTGCTCTTCAGTTTCCACGATTCAGTTTCCATGTTGTAACTGTGTAACTGCGTATGGCTGAATCAATATGTCGTTTGTATACCACTTAACCACTTGTCGTCGGCTGGTGGCGGGGTTAGTGACGGGGAATCGCACAATCACTAGGTTTGTGTCCGATTTTTTTCTGCTAGTTGTTAGAAAAGTTTATTTGCATTCTTAGTTGACCGTAAATACACGCACACACTCGCCACTCTGGCTGCGGGCCGACGAAACGTTGCTTGTGAACTTGATCTGAACGACCCGTTTCCCATGGTTCGAAAGCGCCGTGATCCTATCCTATCAGCACTGAAGTATATGATGTATGTACTCGCATGGTTCGATTCGTTTCTAAGCCGCGTGTCTGCGTGTGGTGTCTTGAATGTACTGTTTCGTTGTGTGGCGACAACCATGATGACGATTGTCGGCTACGGCCTGATTTAGTTTGCAGTTCAAATTGCACTGGAGCCATGTCGGATCGATCGCGTTGCATACAATCGAGGTATCGAGGTCGACCTTGTCTTCAAATGCGTATTCGAAAAAGTACACGAACTTCTTTGAGCACGTTTTGAGGATGGCATTCCCGTGCAGTCGGACTATTTAAATCATACTCGTCAGAAATGACTGGGAGGAAGACGGACTGAGTGCAATTCGTCGTGCTTTGTGCAGACTAGACGCGACTCCCTAGTACGATGGAAAAAGTTTCTAGTACGAAAGCGCCGGGACTCGGAAGATGGTCCCACCAGCAACACCAACAACAACAGCAACAGCAGCAGCGCTAGCAGTAACAACAACAACAACGACACTGCCGAGGTCAGCCGAGGAAACTCCACAGTGACCAAGCGGCACACTGCCGGAAGACCATCGCAGTTTCGTCTCAAAGATCTTCAGGTTCGTATTTGACCAACACATAGCCTTTGACTATATATTGACTATTCGAACATATAGATTTATTTGTATTAAGTACTATTAGCGGATTAGGGGTTTACGCGAGACGCTTATGTGTGAGACAAGAAAGAGAACAAAAATGTACTTGTATTAAATTCAAAAAGTGATTGAAGTCATATGCCCTTCGTGTTTTCAGGGAGTGGTGATACTCGAAGAACTGGAAAAGGCCAAGAAAATTCTCTCGGACCCGACCAGCACCGATGAACAGCTTGAGGCGACACTTAAGCAGTTGGTAAAGAAGACACCTGGTAAGGTGGATTCACATTGGAAAATGAAAGACGACTAAAGTCAGATAGTACAAACACTATTGATTTTTTGTTTCCTACCCACGTGGCTACGACCCTGCGTTCGTGCGTTTAAAATTCTATTTTCATTTATTTGGCGCGTTTCTGTCTCCAGGAAAAAGGAATCTTCGTTTGCCCATGTATAATTCTGTCCCGTTGAAACGAACTACCTTTGCTGGTTTGTGGTTTAGTATGTCAATTCTGTTTTTCTTACTTGCTAAACTATTGATATTCGGTTGCGGCTCGTACTCGTTACAGGTCGTGACATTCTCCTGAAGACCCGAATTGGCAAGTCTGTTCGAAGACTGCTATCGCATGAATGCCTTACTGTGCAAGCTGCTGCAAAACGCGTTTTTGATCGCTGGAAGGATAATGTCATTCGAAAGGCTACGCTGCCAAAACAAGAAGTTCGCTTTGATCTCGAGTCGCAACGACTCCGTGACACTGCCAAGAAGTAGGCCATTGTGTTTTATATATATATATATATATATATATATAGTAGATACACCTCGATGGGACTGATACAGATAATTCCACTTTATATATATATATATATATATATCGGTCGATTGCTGAACTAGCAAAACGCTAAATTGATGAATGATGGCTCGAAACACTTTGATGTAATATAAACACATTCAACTAGCCCGTTGTTAATGGAAATTATATATATTACTATTGCGTATATATATATATATATATATATATATATATATATATATATATATATATATATATATATATTACTAATGTGTACTAAGCACACTGGCAAAAACATCGGTATCGTGTTTGCTCTATATTACGGGCATGTAGTGTTCAATTCGATATAATTGGAGCAGTTTCAATTAGCTGATGAAAACGCAGACACGCGCTGTTGCGTGTTTAGATAATAGTGATTCATGTTTCGAGTTGCTTTCTGCTCAGTTACCTTTGGCTAACATCTTGTAGGTATATCTAGCCTGATGTATGTACACTGAGGCGTCCATACATCATAAAATTATCTAGATTACGACTTTACCGGTTAATACCTAATAAAAAAAGGAGATTACAAAGGAGCGTGTTGGAAAATCGCCACTCGCCCGTCACCGCTGTCACAGTAACAACCTGTTTTAATCGTAGATGGTTTTCGGAAGCCCTCTCGACGAACGTCACCGACTCAAACGTCGTCGCGCTGGAAGAGGAGGTGTTCGTTCAGTGTAAACGAATTCTCAACGCCCCATACAGGTGGGTAAATTAGGTCAGCCACAGGCGAGGACGAACACAAAACGAACTTGTCTTAATTCTGTTCCAAGGATCCAATCTTGTCGTTGGGTCAGACGTGCGTTGGTGAATACGTGTATGCGATATTACTATCAACATGGACACTTTGGATCATAATTAGGTGGCCTATGGTTGAGCACTGTGTGATTTAATGATTCTGTGCTTGTGCTGTGGCTCTTTTCAGGCGAAGCTGCCGCCAGATCGCGTACAAATTACGCAGCAATGTTAACCTTCAGAACAGTTTAGTCGCCGGTATGTATACGTTTTATTAGAATTGTACTGCTAACTAAAAGTACTACTTAACTGCAACTAGTATGGCGTTGGCATTTATTCTTTATTTGTATCCACACGGCGTGACATAAACTAACGTATCCGTTCGCACTGGTGGCGCTGAACCTCTAGATAGGGTAGTAATGTGCAGTGAAGTTGTAATAAATGTAATGTTCTTTTTTTCAGGGAGCATGAGTGTACAGGACTTTGTCAAGAAACACAAATCATCACTCTAACTCTGGGCTGGCGTTTGTATAGCTAATATTTGTTACTTGTGTAAATAGTTTCTAGATGGATTAAAATGTATTGATTGGTAGTGTAAGGAACAGTATGAATTGACGAAGATGCGAAAATAATAATGTGTAAAAAAGGTAAAGCGCCCAAACCTTTGAAAGTCCAAACCTAAGAATTCCCAAACAACGATTAAGTGAAATAAAATAGAAAGTTGAAACAAATGGGGAAATCGCTATTGTTATAAGCATACATAAAAAAATCACAATAAAAACGAAGAAGCACATCTGACACATAAGAGTATGTGACCGAAGGGACAGTTACGAGACAGAAATCGGAAGCTGGCCCTCATGCATAAGTGTAAAACCAAATGTAGTTGACGTAACTCGTGAAATAATCCCAGGCATTGCAATTGTTCCTGTGGTCAAAATTTATAATTTCTGGATATAAAAATGGGCTGAGGAAAATAGGAATAGGGCATAGGAAGAAACTTTGCAGGGACTTGGTGGCACAATACAGCAAGCAAAGATACATATACTAAGAACCTAAATGCAACTGCAAAATTTCCACACAGCTTTCCAAAGATAGAGTTTAAATATAGCATTTAGTTGGCAGCAGCCGGCAACAATCGTATTTTATTGAGCCATGTAACGCAGGACGTACTTACAGTTGCAGCCGATAGTTTTTTTTTAAAACATAAACACGAAAAGTGCCGTGGAGGCAGTATGACTTTATAAGAATATAGGAATACCGCATCGTATACCTAAACTCGTAAACATCGAAGGTGCTAGCTAAGTTACGCGTTAACACGACGGTTATGCCTAGTACGTAGATATTCAGCTTGGCGGACGACGTGAGATTGACACGAATTTAGCGCATTTAATGATACCAGCATATCTATTATTGTATAACGAATGCAGATAAAGTAGGAAGGTGCAAGCGGATGTTTCGATCGTTAATGTGTTGTCTTTGCTGTACTTGAAACTTTTGCAACCCCTACAGTACACCCTAACGCGACGTATATACTATTGTGTATACTAGATACATGTGTTTTCTAGCTTGCTAGCACAGTTCCTTCGTCGTTCCGCTTCCCCGCATCGGTCCCCTATCACGCGATACCGTTCTATGTAAAATCTCAGCTCCCTGTGGGCCAGCGTGCGTGTAGGGCCGACACTATGGCTAATGACAGTGGGCGCGGCTTCTCGAAACGCGACATGGAACTTGATGCAGGCCATAGTGCGGTACAAATTCGGAGCATGACAATTCTGCCCCAGTGAACTGTTTTGCGACCAGTTTGAATTTCAATTTTCTCAGCATTACTATCGCAATAGTGCTCACAGCGCACAACGCGGAAGCCAACGATCGAAGCTCTTCTAGATCCGTTCTCGGGCTGTGAGCGTTCGTACAGAGCCGTATGACGACGGGTATCTGTCGGGCTACGTATTGGATGATATGTTTCGATACAAATGCAGATAGCCGCTGTATCAATGCCTCAGTTGAATATGATCAGTTGACCGAATGCACGCACGGACAAGAGTGATGGTGGTTTATATCAATATTGTATGTCATATAGCTATGACAAAAAAAGGCTTCTCTTCCCCTTTTTAACGAAGATACGTTGGCTCTTCTAATCTGTTGCCACTATCGATCTAACCGAGTGTCGTTCACTCCGCAGCGGCAGGCCGAACAACGCTTTAGTAACAGTTTTAGCATTATTGTATCCAACTGTCGCAAAACACGCTGTAAAACGGTCCGCATATAAATGAAAGTTAAATAACTTAACAACCTGAGCTGTTAGGACGGCCAGCGATGTTCATCCTGTGATCTAAGCATCCGTGACCACAAGGGCTCGGCTTTATCAAATCCAGGGTTTCTATCAATTGAGTGGCAGCATTCACCCTCCTCAACCGGAAAAAATATTTTCTATGGTGCCGTTGTCCTACGTGAGCCTATGGCGTAAGCATATCAAGTGCGTTTGTAACCGTTGCCTTATGGTTCTGATTTCTTTTTTGTCGATAACATGTTCTGTGTTAATGAATAATAAAGCAGACCGTCAGAACTTAGTTTAGATTTAAAGAAGCCTGCTCCGAGAGTCAACATACTCGGATGTGTTTATTAACGCACCGTCATTCTGCGTCAGCTTTTGTTATTTTACTGATCGTCAGGCTTTTTGGTCAGTTTTCTTTAAAGTAATAAAACACATAGTACAACTTACTCAGTGGAAATATAGTACTACTTAATCTGTGGAAATTTGAATATGCTATATTGTACGCCGAATGAATATAACTGTCCTGACGTTATAGGTTATAAGTTTTACTGTGACAGATGTTTGCCATAGCACAGTAAGTGATAAGATTTACATTAGTCTCCAATAATCGTACGCAGCGTAGAGATGTTCCAGCATGTCGGCAGTAAATTAGTTCGATCGTCTTTATGGATGAATTGTTGTATACATCAGGAATATATATACATATATATTAGAGATTTATGTATATTGTATATATACGAGATGATATATGTATATATATATACATTGTATACATGCAACTAAAATACACGACCATACACGTACATCCAGTGACACATCTATACGCCTTTAGGTTATACATATAATATAGGTAAATATGCGACTGTAACAAGCCAAATCAATATGTGTCTCTCCTGTGGGTCTTCTTTGTGATTTAGCTACTGTTTGTTAGCAAGTTTTGCTTTGTAAGGTTTTTTTTTAAAATAATACTTGCTCGGTTTACATGTACTGTGACTGACCCGCTATCTATTCCTCGCATCTATGCAGCAAGAGTCGTTTGTACCCAGCTGGTTGTTTCTAGCAGCTGACGTGAACCAGCATCAGCTTCTTCCTGCATTAGCAGTTTCTCTACTGCGGACATATCTCGCAAGAGTGGGGGGGGTACAATGTCTCTTTGCCTGTGAGCAGTGTAGTAGCCGCGTCGAGTCGGGTCGAGGGGCAAGAAGGAAAACCTCATTCGAGAGAAGAACTCGATAAAAAAAAAACTATTTTCAGCACATTTGTGTGGCCTTCCGGCAACAGTAGCAGTCGGCCGCGGCTATTGTTTTAGAACTGCGGTGGCGCACTGGTCCCGTATACCGTCGCCATAGCTCTAATCTCATTACCATCATCCACGACGACGACAATGACGACAACGGCAATAGCCACGACAGGCCGCTGGCCTAGCGTAGCCAGCCTAATCTCTGAAGGACGTACTCCCGACACCTTTGAAAGACGAATTAAAAATAAATTCAATTCACGAAGCTTTCCAAAAAAAGTAGGAGCTTTCTGCCGTGTCCTCCTTTAGCTTCCCTCTCTCGCGCGCGCCATCTCTCTCCTCAATGTTTTGCTTTTGTGATTTCCCTTTCCCATGATGCGGCTGCTCTTTCCCCTGTTTGGAGAGTGAACCAACGAGCAGTTTATGTTCCCTTTCCCTTTGTGTTCGGTTTCACCCTCGCTCTCTCGTTGTTGTTGTTTATTTATCTCATAAGTCAGTACTATCATCTACTATTGTCATATTACAATACAACGCCACTCCATCTATGACCGCTTGCTTGCTTGGCTTAGCAGCTGCCAAAAGCGGACGCTGTTGTTATTGCAGCGGCGGCTGAATAATGCTCCAAGTCTAAACGTTTTGTGGCGGCCTTCGGGCTCTGCTCGAATACTGAAGCTGTAGTTGTCGAGTCGGCCTGCTGGTGGTAATTTGTAATTGTAGTAGGAGCGATAGTAGTAGTAGTAGTAGTAGTTAACGATATAGTCTCATAGCATGGCATACGTATTGACCGGCCGTTTTCTTTAACTGCCCCTCTCTCCACCCCTCACTTCTCTCATTTTATTTCTCTCTTTTTCCTTAGCTCCCCCCTAGCTCCACTCGATATCCAATGTAGAAATGTATATGAAAGAACGAACGAGAGAGAGAGAGAGCGAGCGAGTGAGAATAATACATCTGGAAATGACCACAATAATGACAACGACTATATATATATATATATATATATATATATATCTGTCCATCGATGAGTGATAATTGAATGTATGTGCGAGTAAGGTAAAGGAGAGAGTGAATGCTAGCGCGAGTGCTGAGATTGCGCTTCGCTCTTGTTGTCGTTGTTGTTGTTGTTGTTGTTGTTGTGTGGTCTGCAGGAACACCAGCCGCAGCGACAGAGATCTGACCAGCAGTTGTCTGTCGTCGGTGCTAGTATCTTAGTGGCTTAGTGGCGGGGACGGACGACCGCGGAAAAGAAGGGCAAGTGGGTTGAAGGAGAAGAGGAAAACAAAGAGGAAAAGCCATCACCGCTGCCGGCGCCGCCGCCACCTCCATCATCATTAGCATCATCAGCACCAACATCATCACCTTCACCCCCCCCCCCCTCCTGACCCCGCCGCTGCAGCGGTCGCGCTTCTTGTTGTTGTTGTTGTTGTTGGTAGTGGTGGTGGTTCTATTTACTATGGCCACTACTGCTGAAGCTTAACACCGCTGATGCTATTTCTGCTGGCGTCGTCCCTGTCCCCCTCCCCGCCGTGCTGGGGTTGTCCGGAGATACTACTCGCCGTCTCGTCTTCACACAACGAACCCCCGACCGACGCCTCCACCACCAGCACCAGCACCAGCAGCATCATCATCATCATCACCGACGACCCGCACTACCACTATAGTATCGGTGCAGTGCTGTACTGTACAGTAGGTACCGCCGTCGTAAGCCGTGGTGAGCCGACGAGTGCCGTCGAGGTCAACAATCAACAACGATAATGGCCAACTAAGCCAAACAGCAAACGCCGAGCGGTAGAAACAACGGCAGCAGACGCTGAACGTTAAACGCTAAAAGTCAAACGCATAAAAGTCATCCATGCATCTATCCATCGTATGAAGTCGACAAGAAGAAGAAGAAGAATAGGAGGAAGAAGGCGAGCGGTCAGGACAAGCAAAGCCAGCATCAATAAACAGTTGCTTGAGCTGGCTACTACGATCGCCCACGCATCCACTCACCCCCCATCGCGTCTCGGCAACAGTCAAACAAACAAACAAGCCTCTTGACAACAAACAACAACAACAGCAATTACCATCACAACCACCACCACAACGACAACATCATCGCCCAGAAGTGAACGCGTCAGTGAACGATCTGCCCTTCGCCTCGTAGTAATCCTTCTCGGCGTTAACGGCGGTTAGCACCATCATTACCACCATCATCATCATCATCGACGGCGACTTTAGATTAGTACAAACATCCTATTGCCCTATTTGCGCTGGTGACCAGATTATAGTTGAAGTTGCCCCAGCGTCATTCGTATAACTTGCTCCCACTTGTTATACCACTACTTGCCCCAGCAACAGCAGCAGCAGCAGAAATTCTGCTACAACTACTTACGCATGGTGGTGGAGTGGTTTTAAGCTGGCGAACACGTCACTGCCAGTTCAAATAATCGTTCGATTATCATTAGAGGACAGGCAGTCCGATCATCGTTCGACAGATCCATTGATCTGTCCGACCGTCCACCGATTGGTTGATCAGGCGTCGAATTTTCGTTCGCCCTTCGGGTTTTCTCCTTCCTTCGTTTCTACCTTTCGTGTTTCGTGTTCTGCTTTATTTTCTGTTACGCCCGCTTCTGTGGTGCTTGGTGACTGGGTGCTCTGTGTTGCCCCCGCCAGCGTTCTCATCACAGCCGCATTTACGCACCGCTGTGCTGCAGTTTACGTTGTCGTCGTCGTCGTTGTTGTCGTCACGGAATCACCACGGCTGGTTACGCGTTCGATTCCTGCCGGACAGAGCCGCCTGCTGCTCGCCGATCGAGTCACGTCTGTGTTTGCCCCGACCAGAAAGTCACGCCTGTTTTGTCGCCCGTCGAAACAACTGCACAAAATACCAACTTCCAACGAGACTTGTGACATTGGCAATCAAGCTGCAATAACTAAGCGGCGCCTCCCCCGCCGCTTTGCAGGACCGAGCTGACCGAGAGTGATTTTCTACCGCAAGTGGTTTTCCTAGTATCTGTAGTACACTGCAAGTCGTTGTAGTAATAGTTCTAATTCTGCTGTTGCTGCCGCTCTTGCTAATCCTGCTGCCACCGTCGTTGTTGCCAGGACATATCGTTTTCGCTCTCTCTCTCGTTCTCTGCTTGGGTTCTCCTGGTTGTGACCTGCACTATCATATCGATATCGCCGTTGTATCGCCTTCCATCTACGTAGCTCACCAGCGAGCTGTTTGCATTTGTTTTGGCCGCTAGTGCTGTTGCAACTAAAAGGCTACATCAAGCAAGACTCCTCTTCGCCGCACGTCACGACTAATCACGACCCGTAGTAACTATTACTGTTACTACAACTAAGGCTATTACAATTTCGACTCTTACTGTTACCACTACTACTACTACTACTACTACAACTACTACGACTACAACAGCAGCCCTAACCAATACTCTATTCGAACAAACTGCCAGCGTTTGTGTTTCTGTAGCGCCAGCCTATGGTCGTGGTGATTCGTCTAGATACTGTCTGCCAATCAGCAAGTCTGTTAGTAAGTCAGTTCGTCTAATCTAATCTGTCTGCACTGCAAACGATTCATCGACCTTCTCTTCTGTGTTTTTCTTCGTGAGTGGGTCGCGGATTCAGCAGTGAAGTTGTTAACGAGAAAGTTTTGCGCTCTCAGCCGTATTGTCATCATCATCATCATCGTCGTCGTTGCCAACGTCTTTTCATTCGTGGAAGTCAGTCGTCTATCCACGTATCCACGACTAAGTATCATCCCCAATCATCCCAGCAGCAGCAGCAACAGCAACAAGTAACAGTAACTATCAAAAGTTCTACTTTGGCAACGCTCTGCATTTCTGCTTTACGGCGGCTTCCGCTGTTGTTCTTGCAGCTGCTGCCGGCGCCGCCACCGATTTGATCGTTGCTCTTCTGTCACCTGTAGCGTCTCGAGGCGCTGCAAGGGATTCAGCTCTTCGAGATTTTGCCGGTCGAGCGCCATATATAAACTAGCAACGGCAGTAGCAGCTTCTGTAGCAGCAGCAGCAGCTTCTGTAGCAGCATTCAACAGCAACAGAATATCTGCTGCTGCCAGAAAACTCGACGAGATAGACCAGGCTTCGATAAACCGTTCGGCCCGATCGGCAACGAGCAGCAAAACCAACGTCTGTACATATAGACATACAAACGTACATAGTCAGACAGACGGGCAGACAAACAGACATACGGACGAGCTGACTGAGTGGCAGGTTGTATGTACAAAGTGTGTTGCTTTTTCTCTATGTTGGTCTGTACTACGCGCATGCCTGTCGTTGCGTGGCCTGCTGACTGACAGAATCAAAACAGCGAGTCTGCTCTCGCTTCTGTATGATGACGTTCTGTGACCGCTGGACGCCGTGACCCTCACCCTCCACAACCACAAACCTCTATCTACTATCTATCTATCACTACTTTTAATTGTAGTCACTACCACTACCACTATTACTACTACTAACTACTACTACTACTAGTTACCACATGCAGCAAGCGCGCGGTCGCCTGGTACATGGGCGCGAAACGATTCCTCTGCGTAAGTGACCGTGGTTCGTTTCAGTGTATTCGCCTACCTACCTCTGCGCTTTGATTCCGCTTGGACTTTCTTCCTCCACTTCTCCGCCACTTGACTACTTCGCTTCTCGACTACTTCGCTTCTCCACTACTTCGACTACTTCGCTTCTCCACTACTTCCACTACTACTACAACTAGTACGACGCTTCTACTGCCAGTGAACTAGTGTACTAGTACAACAATATCAAGTCCTACAATTTGACTAGCTACATCGGCTGCTACTGCTGCTGTTGCGAGCAAACCGCCTCAACATGGGTGTGATTCGTGGCGTCAGACCGTTCGGCGATCCCGCGTCACATCTCGACGCCGAAGAGGACTGTCCACTATCCGAGTAAGTTTCTATGGCCGGTTGAGCGATCGGTCACGGCTGTGCAGTTTTTGGCTTTCTTAGGTTCTGCTGCTGCCGCTGCTGCCAATGTTGCTCTGAATAGTGCTCTGGTATGTCTCCGTTTCTCCGTATCCGTATTCTGATCAACATATTTATGTAGCACTCTGTGGGAACACTCTGTGAATCGATTAATAGCAACCCGAACAAATTCGCATTGGTGGTGGGTGGTACGAGCAGCTTTGACTAACGGCGATTTTGGCAATTAATTTCGTCATTGCTTTTGTCCCTGTGCACTATGTCACACAGCGTGCTGCCGCTGGCTCCGTGTTGTATCCACATATCTACGTAGATGTGTTGTTTCCCTTGCTCATCTGGCTTGCTCCAAAGACGACAGCCAACGAGATACGTATAACCCCTTTCTGTAGCACAATTAGGACGAGATGAGAAGAAAGACAAAACACAGCAGCAGCAGGGGCTGCGGCAGCGTCTTCCGTTTGACAGTCGCCGGCTATCACCACCACCACAGCCATTTCTCGTCCCTTTACGCCTCTCTCTCTCTCCCCCCCATCCATCTCGATGCGCCGCCCTCTGTACCGGTCTAGGGCGGGCACACGGTAACGATGAATACGACAGTGACTACGGTAAATACCAGCCGTATGGTCTCCCTATATATTCATCCATCTATGCATCTATATATCTATCTGCATATCCATCTATGCATCTATATATTTACCTATCTGTCTATCCATCTATTCATCCCTCTGTATATCCATATATTCATCCATCTGTATATCCATATATTAATTAATCTATCTATCCATATACTCATCTGTCTATCTCTATCTATCCATATAGCCTGCCTCATCGTGCAGTAGTTGGTAGGTCGGCACGCTTAGCTACGCTCCCTTGTTGCTTGTTGAGTCACCGCCACGACGGAAACAGAAGACGATGCTGAGTGAGCTGCTTAAGCTCAAATGTCGCCATATATATATATATATATATATATATATATATATACAAATATTCATATATCAGTTCACAATATCTGTGACACTTGACTGTAGCTACGAGGTTTCGATGAACGAAGAGTTAGTTGAGTGTGCGGTAACGTCCGATATTGCACTATCTGCGATGTTTACATACGCAATCGTTAATTTCATTCTCATTTCTATTCGGTAAATTCGATAAATTGATGGTAAGCATGCTGTGTTATTCGGCATACTGTAGATCTGTTTGTTTGTGATGACAGTTTTCGTCTATCACTGCAAAATACCGATAAAAAAAACCCTCGCCCATTACAGATGTGATACTGCGGTATTCTCCAAAATGCCATGTGGGCTTCTAAGCTTTGTGTACTGGTAATGGTACATTGTCTAGTACTAAATTTTCTAATGTACATTGTTTACTTTGACCTAAAGGGTCCTCTTGACGGAGTTTGTCATTCTCTAATGCTTGAAAAAAATGCAACGCCTCGGTGTACAATCCGATACATTAGTTCTTATTAGAGCATTTTGAAGCAAATTACGCATTCGTGAGAGGGCTGACGATGCCCTTAATAAAATATATTCTGCTTTTTCCGCGTGTCCAAGGCTAGTATGTTTTTCACCTCGTTTGTACACGACTCCTGTTCTGAATGTCAGTAGCTACCTGCGGCCAGCTGTAAAATACTTTGAATACGCTACGGATTTAAGTCTTGATTCTCCGGTTCAATGGGGTTAATATGGCGCGTACATATATATATATATATATATATATATATATATATATATATATATATATATATATATACATATACATATATATATATATATATATAATTTGTTTTTTGACATTGAACCGGAAACCGTCGAGCACGTAGTTATGGAATGCCACACTCACTTACGAGGTGATCAAGACTTTCTTTGTCCGCAGAACAGTAGCCACGACGCTATTTGGGAGACGAAGAGACTCCATGCGGCCCTCTTCTCTGCGCTATAATATATATATATATAATATATATATGTACATACAATAAAGCTTATCTATATATATATTATATAGATTGGATGGTACGCAATCTACTTATAAGGGAGAACGTAGGCAGTGTGAGTATGCAGAGCCAGACTCTTCAAGAAAGCTTTAAATGTCGCCGAGTCTGGGTGTGGCTGACTTGTCGACAGCATGAGAATAATAACACAAACATTTAAGATTCCTTATAATATGTGTCATTGAATACGGCGGCGGCAGCAGCAGAACGTATTTGGTTTCTTATTGGCATATTCAGTAATTTTAACGGTTGTTGGTATTGTTTTTGTTTCATCGGATCAT
This sequence comes from Dermanyssus gallinae, assembly GCA_003439945.1. Classification (NCBI taxonomy): domain Eukaryota; kingdom Metazoa; phylum Arthropoda; class Arachnida; order Mesostigmata; family Dermanyssidae; genus Dermanyssus; species Dermanyssus gallinae. The sequence goes on along the minus strand of QVRM01003671.1, from coordinate 7,154 downwards.
ATAATTATATGTCATATTGTCAGTATTGTTGTTCTCTCTCTCTCAATAAATATATTTATTTATGATGTTTATTATCAACTTTGTTAGGTACATTGTAAAACTTGTATATATATAGCATACACATGACTGTTCCATATTCAGATATACATCGAGGACAATCTCGTATATATATATATATATACACACACTGTCAAGCGTGCCAACATACAGTTAAAACATCTATCTCACATTTCACGATTTTCTTTGCTGTTCGTGAATGTATGCCAAATATATAGTAATACTATTGGATCAATGATTTATGAATACGTTTTAGAATCATGATCAAACTAATCATATATCCTTTCACCACCACCATCATAATGAGTGTGAGCTGTTTCATGTGCGTGAAATGATTGCAGCTTTATTGAGAGTGCCGACGACTCGCGGCAAGCGCTCGACATCTCGGGTGGCGGGCCCGCCTCTTCAGAGGGCCGTCGCAGACAGCGCCGACAGCGGAGGGCCACGCTGATCGCCACCCCCGGCGGGGCTATCGCGTCGACGACGTCGCAGAGCCTCCGAACGGGGCCCGGCAGCGGACACCGCACTTCGAGCCCCATTCGAGCTGGCGACATCGATGGTCTGAGCTCGCGCGGCCTTCCCGCCCACCGAAGCCATCGCAAACAGAGGCGCCTTCAGAACGGTGCGTATATCAGCTCTGGAGCGCTATATATAGTATATATATATATATATATATATATAAATTGCGGCTATTGTTATGGAAAAAACAAACCTTTTGGAAGACTCGATCTAAGCTATTCTTGTGTGTGTGTGTGACTCTTTCTACAGACAAACAGTTGCGTGCGCTGTGCCACGAGGACGACGATCTGCTAGAGATCTCGATCTATGACTTTATTGAAGATTCGGTTTCCGTTTTTGCCCTCATTCTCCAGGAGCGGGACAACCTTGCCGTAAGTTGCTTGGCAGTCATTGCCCTATGGGTCGCAACAGTCTTGGCGTTCTTGGATGCACGTTCACTTTACACATTGTTGTGTATATGTATATATATATATATATATATATATATATTTATGTATATATATATATATCTTTATGTATATATATATATATATATATATATATATATATATATATATATATATATGTACACGTATATGTATATATATCAATATGCCTTAACTGCATTTTAGTTATGGAACGCAGTGTTAACCGCCGAAGCGGACGACGGAGACGCCAGCGACGAAGACGCCTTCAATGGTCGCGGCCAAAAAGGCGATCCGTGTAAAAAACAACATCGAGGCGTAATGCGAAACTCGCGAAACAGTGAGTTACGCTTGTTGACCCCTTCCGCAACACAATTTTCCGAATAGCACCAATTCAAGTGGTGTAACCATAAGTATAGTCGGGTACAAGCCATTTGCCGATAGTACTATTGGCAATTCGTTGGGCCGGTTGGGCAGAGAGAACAATGATAGCGTGCAACTAACTATGTGTTTACGAACGAATATTTAATTACACGTTATTATTATTGGAACTCTGCCCAACGGGCTAGACTGCCAATAGTATTATCGTCGAATGGCGTGTACCCGACAATATTTAAGATTATACAGTTTCCTGTTCATTGAAACACATTTTATGTACTGCACCATAATCAATCGACACTTACCAGGATTATAAAGCTGCAGTATTGCGTTTTAGACTTACATTGAAAGCATGCTGGCACGATTAAACGTACGCAAGCTAGTTCTTTTTTGAAGAAAAAACACGCGGTATGGCCGCTGTGTGTATTGCCATACATTCGTAATAAGAGTACTAAGATCTTGACTATTATGGGCATTTTGAGATGACGATTGCTTTTAGCATTAAGAATTGCGCGCTTTCCTGTTACGTGGCTGTATATATATATATATATATATATATATTGTAGGTATATTAAAGTCCGGATTCAAAAGTAATCACCAGAGGCCCGAGCCAAAGAGTTTCCTGTTCCTAAAATTCCTCTGGCTGTGACAAAATCCAGTTCTCCACTGTGTTCTTCAGTCCGTTTCCCGAGTTAAAAAACCTCGCTTTGAGATGCTTTTCCTGGACCAATTGATGGAAGTCGCAAAGGGTCGACATGTTAGGGTCGTGGGGCGATTGCTCTAGCTGCTAGTATCGTGGAGCAGAACCACCCCCTCCATGTGCAGCCCAGTCCGTTTGCTCTTGATGGAGTTGCGTAGACCACTGTGTCTCACAGTATTTGTAAATGTTTTTTCCATGCTCGGAGTATCGGGATCTCTAAAACAGCAGGAGTCTTCATGGATATCGGAAAAAGTTGCAGTGCTAGCCCTTTACGTAGTTCATTTTGCGGTTCGCTGTGCTTGTTCGGCACTTACTGCGCGCACACCTTCCGGTGACCCAATCGGTCATGCATAATCCGCCCTCAACGAAGTGATCTCAAAAGCATTGCAACCCACCATCATGCCCTGCAGAAAGGAGCTAGTCGTACCGGCAGCGGACTTATCCTTACGGCCAAACGGGATAGTCTTGGTTCCGTGGTCCTCCGGAAGGGCCCTTGTGCCGTGTAGGACACGCTGGCGCCGTCTTACAGAAGACGAGACTTGAGATCAGCAGGCGCTGTTGCCAATTTAGCGGAGTAGGCAACAAATCTCTGAAGTACAGCGAGTTGGAGGCAACTTTGATAGACGAAGATAGAAACATTGGGGGGTGACAAACGAATCTGCGTTAAGATTTTTGAGAGAAATTGGAGAAAAGCGGCAAGTGAGATTGATGAGAATAGGGCACTGGAGGAATTTTTGCTGTGGAGAATATCAATTGAAGTGCACCGTGAAAATTAGGCCGAGGTAGGCTCGCTGCCCTCAGGCAGTGTTTTACCGGAGTTAATCTGATTATGTAGTAAAAATGTATTGTGTCGGGCAGAATTGTCCACGTTGTTTCAACGCTGGCCATTTCAACCCGTTGGATTGTTACGACGTGTCATACATTTTCATTTGAACTGCTCTTATGTATAAATATACGAGGGAGAACCGAAAAGTTCTGATACATATTTATAAAATATTTAGTTAATCTGCCAAAGTGGTTTTCTTTCTTTAAAATAACTCCCGCCCACTCCACACTGCACTTATGCCAGCTTCTTTCCCACTCTTCGACGCATTTTTTAAGTTAAAATTCTCCTGTGGATTTTTCTTTTTCTCTATCGTCTCGAAACGTTACCTTGTAAATTCTAATTTTAAACCGCGGGAACTGAAAGAGTCGCACGGCGAAGAGGGGAGGCTGCGGAAATAAAGGAAACGAATTCAAAATCAGTAACGATGTGTGCGTTGTCGTGACAGAGGGTCCGCGGCAGTATTTCTCATTGACCGTATGATGGGTTCCTTATTGACCGTATAACCAGGTGGCAAAATTTGTGGAAGATGATTCCCTTGTAGTCGGAAAAACGGTCAAAATAACTTTGGTGTTAGATCTGCCATACCTGCATTTATTCTTTCGACCTTTCATGGAAGCACCACTGGGCTTTAATCTCGATGTCGAAACTATATTCCATGACCCGTCTCCTGTAGGCACTCCCTGAAGCAATCCAGGGTCTTCTGCTACCGCCTGAAGGTTCTATTCCGACACTCACTGACGAGCGTTCATTTGCTGAACCCTCAAAATTTTGGAACGAACTTCGCCGCCAGTCTTCTGATACATAAAGTTCGGTCAAGACTGTTACAATTAATCCATAAGATTTCTCCAACTTCCTAGTTAGCTCCCTAATATTCATTGGTTATTCACGTCGAAGGCCTTCCCGAACAGGGGTCATCTTCGGTCTCTTCACGTCGCTCACAAAATTGACTGTACCACTTATACACAGTGCTTCAGGACAGTGCTTAATCACCATAAACAGTCCGTACCAGTTTCACCTAATAGATCATATGATTTAGTTTTTAACACAAAGTCATGATGGCATTTCTAAGCAAAACGAACCGGAAGATTTTGGGGGTGTCGGTTCAATGTTAAAATTCGAAGTACTATATCATACCGATCCGCCTTCGTATATATACAAGTGTATTAATCGTTGGTGTGTGTTGGTTTCGTTCTTGTTATTGCTGCTGCTGTCGTCGTTGTTTCTTTGCGTTGTTGCATTGTGCCATCGTCTATTGATTTACTTACTCTCAACAGGGCAACACCCGACTGCGATTACTGCGGAAGATTGCTACCGTCGACTCGACAGCGATCTGCGGCGAACATTGCGTAGACAAAGATGCCCTCTCGACATGATCAAGTCTATTGAGGAGCAACTTGAACACTTCTTTACGGTATGCATTAAGGCTCTCGTGTGCCACGAAACTATCACGTTTACGTTAGAACCGACTACACAATAACAAGACAACATCGAAAAACGAGGCCGCGAATACTGCATGGCAATTTTCAAGTCAAACAAGGCAGAATGAATAAGAATACTAAGAATAAACAGTAAGACCTTACATTTATTATTATTATATAAACTTAAATTTTAAATTGTACACGTATGAGTTCCACCAAAAGAGGACTGAAGTTGTGTACGCGTTAATGATGTGCAGTACCACTTACATTGTGTATTATGTGCGTGTTCTTGCAGGATACTCCAAGTGGCGTGTATCGGGCTCGGATAGAAAACTCCTTTGCGAGATTAATGCTACATGCTGTTTGCGAGTATACGAACCTCCACTCTAAAAGTGAGTTCGTATATATATATGAAATGTATACTCAAGATAAATTATCGTAATGATTCAGGAATTGATTTCGTCTGTGCCTCTGTATAAACCTGCCGTCTCATATTGGGCGTGGGGGCAAAATATGCTTTGTTTTAATATTTATCAAAACTCGTAGCTTCAGTGTTTATTTTCTTTTTTTGATTAATTCGCATTTTTTTGTTAACAACTTTTGTTTTAATTTTTTGCCAATGGCATTTTTGCCCTCTCTCAGCGATTGTGCCACAGCAGAGACCATAGCATAAGTTTCGTGTTGGGGTATCATATATCTTAGCATATAGGGTTCCCATCCATGCAGTGTGCAAGCTGGCCGGGACTGCCCGACGATACCGTTGGCCAAGTACACCTAGATATCTCGTCAAAACTAAACTACGAACTCAATTTTTCGTGTTCTTATCTTACTTCATTTTAGTTTTTCTTTGCTTGTCGTAATCTCTGTCCCTTCAGCTCAACGGCAACTACTGCCGCTAGCTACTACCACGATAATATCACAATAAGGTTAATCCGTGCTTCCGAATTGTCCAGGGCTGTCCAAGACATCATCACGATATGTAAATATATAAATATATTGAACAATGCGCTCTTAAATTATAATCCTTTGTAATTTTGATCCTGAAACCGTATACATACACATACTATACTACGAGTGCTATAGAGAAAAAGTAGAGCCGAGCCAGGTGGCGTGGTGCGTTCGCATTGCACCTCGCGACCGGAGGAGACACATAGGTGCGCGGGTTCGAGCCCCACCGTTGCACATCTATTTTTATGGGGGCCCTTCTATGAAGCAATGCGAGAAGCAGTCCCGTGGACGGTAAATCTTGTTGGTTGAGGGTAAAATATCTCAAATACCTATAATCGATGGAGATCTCAAATACCTATAATTGATGTTTTGCCGCATTAAGTCCGCATTTCAATATGGCATATAACTCTAGTAGAATATGTCATATATCTAATTCTAATACTTTATTGACGGGCGAAAATGTGCGGAGACTGTCAATGCGTCTGGCAGCTCACTGCGTGGTATTTAGCGCACGTCTGCGAGCAGAACTGGCAACGGCATTTATCGCCAATAATAGGTGAATTAGACGTAGACGCTGGCGTAGACCTAGAATGCAGTCACTAGAGCATTTAAGGTGAGATCCGAAACGTATCAATAAATCGAGTAGTAGCTTTTTTTCGTTGCTACTTAATGCTTAACGTGACGACTTTGGCAGGTATGGATCATGGTGGCCATCGATGGACGTTCGTCAGGAATCCCCACTCGACATTTGTTCGACCCCCGGCGCCTCTCTCGACCTTTCTTGAAGATCGCCGCAGATCCTCAGCGAAGGTTGCCGGTCGAGGTCGAGCCCCCCCTCAGGCTCAAGCGTCACCGCAGTGCCGACTTCAACAGCTTCAGCTGATCCAGCAGAAACAGCAGGAGTCACAATCGCAAATTGTGCTTCATTGACACTACATACATGTACTTACTACTCGGCTGCAGAACGTTTTACAGAACGTCGTGTGGCGACGCACGAAGTCGTCTGTACCAAGTATTCCATATATACAATAAATTGAAGAAAGAACTTGAACAGCTAGGAACGGGGAATGCGAGTAGAAATGTGGCACGCGCCATGACACGAAGAATGCATTTTTGCATAAACTTTTGTGTCAATCGCATTAGGTCGAGACAAAGCATCGGACGTGGTAGAGGGCTTTTTATACAAGGGTGGGTAGAAAAGTCGAAACTTGGAGGTTGCTTAACAGAACAGCGGTTAAGTTACAGTAACAATTGAAAATTCAGCGCTTTGATGATAAGCACGATGTGTCTCGGCCACTAAATACGCTGTCACACTAGGCATACAGCTGACTGGCCGCTAAAAGCATTTTCCAGGAGACAAACTGAGCCATATGAACGTGGCGGCGACAAATTTTCTTTTTCTAACGACTGCGACGACGACGACCCACTGACGCGACTGTGCAGAGCGTCAATCTCTGCACGGACGCGGAAAAAGAAAGTCGGCTGTATGTGTTTCTGCGGGCATTTAGCCCTACCATTATAGTGAATCAGTGTTTAGTTATTGGGCGACCAAAATGCAGCCAGGTCAGGTTTCATCAAATTATCCAACGTACGAATCTTTTCGCATAGGTAACCGATGAGACCAAACGAAGCTTACAGCGCACCAAGCGTGATCCAAGAGTGATGCGTTTAGCCATATGTTGAATTTCTAAGAGTTGAATTTAGTTTAAGGTTTACGTTATGTTGTTACGTATACTTTAGTTCATACATTGAGTAATAATGCTCGGTAAGCATGCTTAGGTACCTAACTGCCAATATTTTAAATGCATATCATAAACATAACGTAATGCGTAATATGTGTATTGCTATATGAAATGTAGACAGTGGAGGATTTTTCCGTAACGATGTTCAATTTCTAGTCAGAC